>JAPYYV010011777.1:0-10610 GCA_030522625.1 Copidosoma aretas | reverse complement strand
GTATATAGTTATACTAAACGCACGTGGCGGCCATGACAGGGCTGTTTGGGTGTGCTGCCACCTTAGCGGTAGAGCTTGCACATGAATCATCCTCATAAATCTGAATATTTTCCAAGATTAGCAATATTAAAAGTTTTCCATATGGTCTAAGCATGTGTATAATACCTAATTACTGATGTAAACGTCATGTAATCTACCATAAAAATCATCTTTAGATGGGAGCCT
Organism: Copidosoma aretas; assembly: GCA_030522625.1. Lineage (NCBI taxonomy): Eukaryota > Metazoa > Arthropoda > Insecta > Hymenoptera > Encyrtidae > Copidosoma > Copidosoma aretas. The sequence continues at coordinate 10,385 of JAPYYV010011777.1, read as the reverse complement.
TGTACCTGCCACTTTTTTGAATGATACTTCATAATTATATGGGAGTGCACCTTTTCTTTTCAGCAAACTCATTTGATCCATGAGTATGTACCATGAGTTGAAGATTTTTTTCTAAAATATCATGCTCTTCCAAGTAGGATATCAACTTATTGAGACATGACAGCCAAAATCTGAAAGAGTCGATAAAACGTAAGTTGATGCTTTTCCCTTTAACGTATTTCGTCAAAGAAATATATTTCTCTTCCTTTTGGAGAATGACTAGTACTCGCCTTCGGAAAGCGTGTTACAAGTTCTCGTATGGACAAGTGAGCATGATAATTACTACGATTTTGGAAAACTATCGGCATTGTTCGCCAATCTTGATACTTCAGATTTCATTCATTATGAGCTAGGCCTCGAAATCTGATCAAACAAAAAAGGAAATTTTAGTTTAAAGAGAAAAAAAATTCCTGGTAAAAATAAAACAAAATTAATTTTTATTCTCTAGTAAAATAACAATAGTCGTTAACTTTTTCAATATTTTTAATCGATTTCTCACTTTTATAACATCTATCAGCGTCCAAAAAATCTAAGTACTGTTCTTCAGTTAATGATTTCATTGGTACTAGATTATCATACATTATCTGTAAACCCAACGCGAGATCTTTCATTTCTTTTCAAAACCATGCAGCTGGATCCTCACTACCATCATTCTCTTGTCCATAGCAAATGCATCGTGATTTCGTATCATTGAAGCTGCACTTCACGTAATACCTGACACTGAATACTCTATGGTGTTGCATTGCTCGCTCAGTATTATGTATAAGTTTTAATAGACACTCAAAGTCCGCATACACTATGAATGGCACACGATTTTTATTCACGTAATGTTCAGATGTGAAAAATTTATTGTCCTGCCTCAGCAAACTCATTTTAAATTTATTTACCTTAACACACTCCGCAGTGTGAATTTTCAATTTTTCATTAGTTCTAGAGTAATGAACACAGCGGTCACAAATGTATATTTTATGTTGATGTTTAGCTAAGGTGGTTCTTCACGATGGTGCCGTATCAAAGCGGCACGGGACCCTGTGGTTTTCCAATTTTCGATCAGTGTATTATTTGCAACATAAAATGTGTCGGTCTGGCACTTTACTATAATATTATGGCATTTATATGCAAATAAACATGCTAAAAAAGTATGAGTTAACAAAAAATTGTTTTTTTTTTTTGGGCGCAAGGTTCCGAAAATGACGTGTACGTCCCTACTCAAGCAGACGTTGCTGATTGCTGCATGTACCTGTATATATATATATATATACAATCGTCGATCGTTGTTCGTCACGCAAACTTAACCCCTCAAACTTTATTGTCGTTATCAGTCAGTGAAATAGTTAAATAAGTTTAATCATACAAAAAAGAGATGCCACCTAAGTATCCTGCCCGCTGTACAAGCGGAATAATGAGAGGAAAGTTCGTTAAAAAGAAAGTGCAGTTGAGGCGAGAATTAGTACATTACGCACCAAGGGAACAAAGTATGTCATTCCCTCCAGGTGTGCAGTTGGCGCCCGAGCGAAACAAGGGTGCCACACACCGGGAGTGAATGGCATACTATTGTTCCCGTGGGGCGTATACTTTTTTTTTTACTATACCCGGCCGAAAGTTCGTGCAATATATATTATTTGAACACAAACGGGATCAGCCAGACAACGAAGGATCGTTGATTACAAAAAAGTCGTTCAGCACTACTGTATGAGATCATAAAACATTTGTTGAACCATACAGTGCCGCAAAAAAAGAAAAAGGCAGCACATGGGTGCTTTCAAAATCTCGTAACTTATATACGCTTCTTGTGTTGGGCCTGTACTCTCTTTCGTTCTCTTGAAAATTTAGAGAAAATTTTGTGTTTTTATTTAGAGCATATTAGAGTCTTGGAAGATGCAGCGTTAAGCGTAAACCTATAACCTACACACTTGAATGAGCAGTGTTTACGTTTGGCAACGAGTACATAGTACGTTCACTTAGATTTACCGAGAGCGAAACTCGTTCATTCAGATTGTCAAGAGAATAAACAATAATGATGTCCAATGTACAGTGATTACCCAGGAAAAGATTCTCATTGATCTCGAATCATTTGAATCATCTATTGTAACAGCGTATATTACAACAGGACGTCATGTATATACGCGGCTGCATGGCTCTATACTTCCACTACTTTTATCAAATGACCGAAACAGAGAAGCACAAGTTTTATGTAACATATATTTAATAAAAAAAAACGCGAAAATCATGGGTCAGATAAATATCTGCGCAAAAAAACGTTAAAGCAATTAGAGCTAAATGACAGCTGGAGTATATATAGTGATAGTCAGCTGTAGTTGTTTGACGTGCATGTAGAAAAAAATATGCTCAATGTGCTTCTGCGCATCCAAATAGTAGAGAGACAACGGCTTGCTTTGCTCCCTGATATACGGGAGTACACGCGAACTTTCAGCGTGGGGATGGTAAAAAAACTATTGGCATCAGCAGCCAAAACACGAGCTCTCAAAGCTGCAGCTTGTGTAAGTATACATTGTTGTACAATCAGCATGATGTAAAAGATGCTTACTTTTAAAACGCTTGAACTCTATTTAAATATTTTTAGGATGACACTAATGTGACTCGTATAATCGGAAAGTCAAGGCACGTTGTTAAAATAAAAACATTGGCCTCTCAGTTGTAATTTAAAAATTTTACCATTTCTTTGTCATCATGAAATGTAGAGGAAGAGAATAAAATCGGGTTGGCCAGCGTTTTTAAAGTTAGATGTACCAAATGCAGTATTATACATACAGTTCATACCAATGAACGTATCAGAGCAAGTGAATCAGCGTATGAACTAAATATCAAATTAGCTTTTGGTAAGGAAATACATTTGACATAAAACATGTGTACAAGAGTGTTAAAAATACAAATTCTAAAAGAATGTAACAAAATTGTAGGTATAATCGATGCAGGTGTTGAGGATACTCATGTGAATACAATTTTATCAGCTATAGACGTAACAGGTCTAGCTCCAGCGGCAATGAAAAAATGTAAAAGAATAGTTGGTCGTGCAATAAAGGAAGTGGCGGAAGAATCATGTCTCGAAGCCATTCGATTAGAAAAGAAACTTACTTTAGAGAACGAACCAGAGCAAATCTTGTAAGCTATAATAATATCCTGTCAGTCTGTGATTCGAATACCTTGTTTTTTTTTGTATACAACCTTTTCACTGGTTTTCTGATTTTTTTTTTTTCAGATGATTTTTACACCATTCTTGTTTCATTTCCTGTTAATCGATTTTTAATTTTAATTTTTACAAAAAAACAAAGATCTTACTACTTGTTTAAAGTATGGAGGGAACCGATATACACACAATCAGATGTACAACAATGATTTTTGATATCTAAATACAATATAGTATCAAAAGGATGAGTAACGTTATTTTAATTTCCATGTTCAACTGTTCCAATCCATTTACACCTACATTTTTATTTATGCAGACTTAACGGGTAACCTCGAGATGATCATGATACTTGTTCCCCAGTTTTTTTGAAGGCGTCATATGACACTGGATGGCAAAGACGAAGAACAGGACGATCTTGCAATAGTTCAAGTTGTAAACGAGTCATAAAAAAACCAAAAAATTTAAAAAAATAATTGTCAACTTTCTTAAACTTTCTCATTTTTTTTGTATGTGCTTTAAAAATACGAAAATAAAAATATTGAAGGTCACGAAGCGGCAATTGGATTTTTTTCCGATAAAGTGATTGCTTTTGTCGTAAGGTGCAAAGATTGTCAGCTCTGCAAGCTTGGACATCCCAAAGCAGATCACGATTGCAGAAATAATTATGAAGGGTCTGCAAAATCCATGGAAGCAGACATGGCGCACAAAATGGAAAAAAGGACTTTTTTTGGAAAAAAATCTGCCTTTACGACAAATATATACCGATTTAGATAATTTTTTTCTCAAATACTTGTCAGTGAATGGGCTACACTATATCACTGCGTCTTTCTCGATTCAGGTCCAACATAACCTCAAAAAAAAAATAAACTATAGAAAATTGCAAAATTGTGCTTTTTTCTTCAGAAAAAAGATGTTTTCATCGTTTAATTAAAAACGTAATCTAACAATTATTATTCCAGCTAATATCAAACAGATTAATAAATAATAAATGGTACTATAACCTAAAAAACTGAAAAATATGTTCAAAATAATGACTTTCTTGGGAAAGAATCTGCTTTCACTACAAATCTTAACCGATTTTTATAATTCTTTTTTTAAATCCTCGTCAGTGTATGGGCTTCAATGAATCACTGTGACTTGTTTGATTTAGTTCCATGATAACCTTAGAAAAAAAATTAATCCATACAAAATTGCAAAATTGTGCTTTTCCCTTCAGAAATTTTTGTTTAAATTTTTTAATGTATGAAATGTTGTTTATTAACCAAGAATACAATTCATAATCATCTGAAAAATTCATAACTCTATTTAGTTGCATTTTTCGAAAAACTTGCAAGATACCTTTTATTCTAAGAATAACTTATTTTACAAGAAAATTTTGTTTTATACAAAAATAAACAATTTTTTGTACTTGTTTCAACTATTGCGGGAAAAACATTAAAAGACGGTTTCACAAAAACGTCAGTTGAGGTACGCGATTTCTCTTTGTTTCTGAAGATACATAGAACACGAAAGAATTTATTCCAGAGGTGTGCCTAGCCAAAACATAATTTTTTTTTTTTTATGCGTAAGTGCAAATTCAGATTCGATTTACTCATATCCTAAGCTACTACATCTGATGACCCGATGCGCTTTTCAGTAAATACCACGAAAACCATGAAACCATAGGCTTGCTGAAGAAAAAAGCACGATTTTGCAATTTTGGATAGTTTATCATTTTGTTTGAGGTTAGGTTGGACCTAAATAAAAAAAATCGCAGTGATGCAGTAAAGCCCATGCACTGAAGATTATTAAGAGAAAAAGTTAATAATATAGGTTAAGATTTGTAGTAAAGGCAGATTTTTTCATATTTACAGACAATAATTTGTTTGAAGAAGAGAATGTTGAAGTGTGCACCTTGATTGGTGATGATGACAGCTGCACAATAGCTTCTGTAAGAATAAAACCAAATTGTAAGGTAGAGAAATGGTCAGACTTTAATTATGTGAAAAAAAGTTTCACCAGTCATCTGTATGTTCTAAAATTATCACCAGGTCTCATTAGTTACTTTGTTAAAAGCTTTTCAGTAGCCATTAAACAAAATAAGGGAGTTGCTGTACAAATTGAACAGGCTTTAGAAGCTATGATACCCCATGCTTATGGTGAACACACTCTTTGTTGCACTTGGTGTGAGGGTACTATGGATGAACAATATACCCATAAATATCTATCCAAAGGAAAGCCTTTGACAGATACAGACTTGAAAGTAAAAGTAAGTGAGCTTATAAATCGTTATGCTTCGAACTCCGAGAAAATTTCTAATCGTGGTTTAACTAAGGCTAACGAATCGATTAATCAAATTAACTCAACGAAATGCCCTAAAGCCCGGCATTATGCAGCATCCGAGTCATTGACTTTTTGTGTGAACGCTGCTATTGTCAGAAAAATATAGGCTGCCAATATTCCGGTTCGGTTTTTCAAAAACTAGGTCTTACACAGAGCGTAGGTAGTTCCTTGTCACGGCACAAAACAGATGTGTTGCGACAAATAATGTCAGTGTGTTAAAAAAATACTGTGATAAAAAGTAGGAGACAAAATCTCCAAAATGAACAAGCTTCTAAAAAATGCATCCTACGACAGAAAAGAGGGCATCACTTATTAAAGTGGTTTTGCATCTACCGATTTTTCAAGTCTGATCCATACTCGCTCAGTTTGCACGCAAGAACAACCGATTTAAAATCTTGCAAGGTACTACACTACGATTTGGAAACTACAGGCTTGTCTCATCAAGATGATATTGTTCATGTAAGTATATGTATATTAATGATAATGTACTGATATGGACTTAAAATTTTAATATCATTCTATTTCAGATTTCAGCTGCTTCAGTTGTAGAGGACAATGATTTCAACTCATACATTATACCGTCTAGGACATTTTCAACGACAGCAATACAGGTAACAGGGCTACATATTTTGGAAGGTAAACTACACTTGTACGATAATCGTGTGATTGCTGTGTCTGCTGAGGTCACTTGTCAAAACTTTGTACAGTACTTGCAGGGTTTCATGTGTCCTATTGTTTCACTCGCTCATAATGAATTCTCGTGCGTTATTTTCTGGTTTATACATTATTTTTTCTACATATGTAACAAAACAAATCAATTTTAATTTTTCACGAAGGTTTCATAAACCATGACTTATCAGATTTATACAACAGTCTTCGCTGTACACAGAATTTACCAGTTGCGTTAAAGGGTTTGCGGACTTGTTGCAGATTTTCAAATGTGCTCTACAGGACAAGAAAAAGCAGAAAGGTAAATTCAACCTTGGAGTTTTGATACGTGACTTTTTACCAAACTACAAAACAACAAGCACTGCATAATGATGTAGAGGATGTCCAGGCTCTAAAAAAATTTCTTCAAGTTATCCTCAAGACAGAAAATTAAATTAATTGTTTTGCAAAAAGTATTTGTCAAATCAACGAAGAAAGACACTTAAAAATAATAATAGATCTCAGTAAATCTATTTTAATGCCGCATAATGATACGTTATCATCGAGAATGATAAACAAAATATCAAAGGTAGGAATCACTCATGATGTTATGCAGCAGGCTTTCGGCATTAATGGAAGATAAGGTTTACGTGTTCCGTTCACTGAAAATGTTGAAGAGAAGCCGAGAGTAATCAATAATTAAATAGATTTAGGAAAAATTTACAATTTCTTTGAGAATAAATAGTACCACTAATGGCCATGTTACTGTAAAATAAAACATTACTATCATGGTAAGATTTCAATTGTACTAGTCATTGTACATTTACATAAATACTATATTTTATTGCTTATTAATTATTAACAGATTCGTTGTACACGTTATTTACGGTGATAATTTTTTCGATGCTGTGGATAACCCTACTTTTAAACAATATTTAGTGGTAAAACCATTCGTTACTTTCTAATTATAATTTTCAACAAATATTAATCATGAAATGATTTTACTGATTAACGTATTACTATACTAGTAAGTGTATCATTTGAAATTGGCGCGCGCATGCCGAGCGTCTGCTCATTCACACACAGAAGCCATCACTCTCGCTGAACGCCAAATAATTATTTTTACGGGTAAATATTGTGTAATATTTCCCTGATAAGTCCCAATTTTTGTTGTGTCGTAAAAAGCTTAAGAGTTCTTTTTTCACTACGAAATTTGTCTATTCTGATCTTAAGTTTACTTTACCAGATATTACATGATATCGTACAACGGAAAAATAACCTCCGTAAGAGCTCATGTTAAAAGTGCATTTTTTATCTGATTCGTTTGCAAAAAATTGCCTGATGAGGGGGTTGGATATTTTGAGAGGAGATTCCTTATATCTTTAATCCCAATCTCTCCAAGTTTCACTGAAAGTTAAACCAAATTGATTACGTGGAGAACCACTTTAAATAACTTTTTATAAGCCGAGTTAAGTTTTTTAATCCACACATACTAATAATTTTTATTGCTATTAGCACTACTATAACTATCTAGGCTTTCTTATTACTCTTCATCTTCATCATCTTTTATTAGTTTATTATTTTGCATCATGTTTTTCTTTTTGATTTTTTTTTACCTTCTATCCCTATGCATATATACATATATACATATAATAATTTTCTATGAGCAGCAAATTAACACGTTTATCTGGTTTTTTCACTGTTAAAGGGAGAAGTAACGTTTTATGGTAATTTTTTGTTTTCTCAAAATCACAAACAGTAACAGGAATATTATTCTGTTTTTAAGATTTCGATTTTTGCTTAGGCTGTACTATAAAATAAAGTCCACGGAAACCAAGATCATTTTCACATTTTTTGTAACTTGATACTTGATCTGAATTTTTATGTAAGGGATGTAGTGCTGATAACAAGGCCCATTTAAAGCATTGTTGATCTGTATTCTTTACATTTACACAAGCGGTTTCTCTCATAGTAGGAGTAGGAAGTTTAAAGTAATAACTGCTATTCATTGCATTACTTTTATTATTTTTATTTACATTTACTACTAAATTTGAAGAAAAACGCAGGGTCCACCCAGAGTCTCGCTCCTGAGCTCCGCAATATCAGTAGAAATAGGTTTTTTCACATTTATTGTAAACCATTCGTACAAGTCTGTTGTATGAAAATACACTCAGACGTAGTATTAAAATACTTACCTTGAACAGTCTCTGCATCATTTTTCATTATGGCAAACTCTGCTGCCACTATAACACTAATTTTTAGCGCATGCGGCTCATTGAGAATTTCTCGCACTAGTGAAATAAATTTTCTTTCCGCAGACTTTAAGAATTTCAATACATTTAAATGTCCACTATGTGATATAGCACCAGTTCTTATGCGAATTTTAAAAGCACTATCAAGACCCGTCCATACCACAGCTTCATCATTATTTTAATTGTCTCATGTTGCTGCCAGGCCTGATGCTTGCACTTCCAACTGTTTATAAAACACTGCTAAAAACGTTGATAAAAGACACTCAACTTTTAACAACTTTTTATCCACGTATGGTGACAATTCAACAGCTTGCTGATAATCGGATACACTTTCAAGCACTATTTCATGATTAGCAATCATATCTTGAAGGTTAGATGTATTTTCACTACTTTACAAACGCTAATGTTCTATTTGCACGATTTCAGAGAAAATCATATAACGCTCCACTGCGTCGTATGTAGCGAGATTCCCGTGGAGCTGCTCCATCATGCTCACGGTCCGCGGTTACGTTCTTAAATAAATCGTCCACTGCTTGTGCTTTTCTTTAACTGGTTGTCTTTACGAAAGATAGAAGAAGAGTAACAAGTGGTTGTATATGAAGAGATCGCATATCAATGTGCCTGTTACAAAACGATATTTTTTTGTTATTGCAAGCGAGAGTATATTTATTTACTGCTAGTAGTATTCTTATTTTTATCATTATTCTCAAGATAATAAGTATCTCACCGTAGTGGATATAGAAGAGGCCACTACGTATACTGTGACACGGCGTTCGTATAGGAACATCCGGGGCCACGTTTTTTTCCTGCTCCGGCTATTAGTAGCGAAGGGGAACACGGGGCGGGGGAATTCAAATTCCCCGTGGACGTGAGTCATAGAAGCGCTATGTGTCTTGTTGGTGTTTCCATGGTTACCGTTTTGTTTGCTTTTCTTTGAGGTTTTCTATTCTTGTTTACAAAAGTCAGTCAGCTTTCAGTTGTCAAATCAAACCCTTATAACTTTAACGTGTATCAATAGAAATCGTTTTTCAAAAAGTTATCATGTTTAGTCTATATCGTTGATCAACGTTTTGGCGCTCAAAGAGGGGCCTTTTAGTCCGCAATAACTTCAAAAATGAAATGAAGATCCAACACCGTATCAGTCGCAAGAGAGGGATCATTTATCTCAGCTCCAAAATGAGTTCGTCTTGCACTTTAAAGGAAAGTTTCACCGACATCGGGCCAAGGGTCTTGCTCGAAATCAGCGGCAGCGCCTTCGCACGCACAACTTGTATCATCTTCAGTGGGCCCAAAGTCTCGCTGGATATCAGCGGCAGCGCGTTCGCGCGCACCTTCTTGGACATCATCAGCACGCCAAGAGTCTCACTCTACATAAGCAGCAGCACGTTCACGCGCACCGCCTGTGGCATCTGCAGTGGGCCAAGCGTCTCGCTCGACATCAGTGGCAGTGCGTTCGTGCACTTCATCCGTCTCGTCTTTAAATCGAAATTCACGGTCAGCATTTCAGAACGTGCGTTTCCAATCTGTGTAGTTTCCTACTCCTTACAAGGACGCCCTTCAACCCGCAGCGTCGTCATTTGGCTCTTGCCTACCTGTTCCGGTCCCATCTCTTTTTAGGGGTAATTCTAACCCATCGACGTCCTCGTTCCAAACAATAAATAATTTTCGAGAAATCCGGAACGAAGAAAATTGTTTCGATCGTATTGGTTCTGAATAAGAAGTCGCAAATGAATCTGATAGCGACGATAGCTTTTTAAAGTTTGATTTAAATACCGACTGGGAACAGCAAAATTTGACTTTTGAACCTAAGTCAAATCTTAGTGAAACAAGACAAATATTTATATCGGTCTTACAGTCACATTAATAAATAAACATTAATATTACGAGGGTGGTCCGATAAGTAATTAGCCTACAAAAGAAAAACGATAAATTTTGTAAAAATTTCTTTTTATTTTTCAACATAATCTCCATGTAAC
>JAPYYV010011776.1:0-13914 GCA_030522625.1 Copidosoma aretas | reverse complement strand
ATACGAATTTATGTTCAAGGAAAACAAACAAAACAACAGTAAAAAAATAAGAACGGAGGGGTTGGCCCGCGGAGCGGGCAGGGGGGCGAAGCCCCACTAATATATATATGTGACCCCCCCATACGCTAATCCTGGCTACGCCACTGCCAAGTAAGAGTGTATTTTTTTCGTTCGAGTGGCGTCAAGTGTTGTTTCTTTCTGTCCAAGTGCAGCAAGTTTTTCTTCTTTTCCTTGGATCATAGTGAGTGTTGTTTATTCTCTTCGAAGCGTAACGAGTGTTGCTAGTTAGGCTCGGAGGGGTCACAAGTGTTGCTTCTTTTTCTCGGATGGCAGCGAGTGTTGCTTGTTTTTTTCGGAGGGGCTAAGTGTTACTCGTGCTCTTTGAAATCTAAATGTTGCTCCATTTCGTCTGAGCCGTCAATATATGGTAGGGGTAGCACCATCTGTATCAGAGACAAGAGTGTATTGTAAAATAGTACAAGTAGTCAAACTCTTAGACATAGGAGCCAGTCAGGATAGACGGTAATGCCGCCGTGTACAAGATCTTAAATAAAAATGGCTTCTATGTATAAGCTTACTTGAAGTGTTGTTACTATCGTAAGTTTCTAATGACTGTATGGCATTTAGATATGCATGTATAATGATAAGAAAATGTATTTTAAAAAGGGAAGATTTAAAATTTTGGACAAAAAAGGAATGTACACTGTAGCCGTAACTTAATTCGTTAATAAGAAAATCAAACATATGTCTTCTATTAGCAGTTGTTTGCTAGTTCCATACCACAACCTTTCTCGTGAGTGGATTTTATACTTCGCGATTTACAAATTAGATTACGTATAGTCGATGGTGTGAAGGTCCCGTACCGAAATCTTACCGCTATATGTTGAATGATTTCCTGCATTCGATCGTACAGGAATAATACAACATATTGCGCATAATTTTTGGTATGGGCGTGCATGTACATGGCGTTCTAAAGCTAATAGCTATATATTTAGAGATACTAGAATAAACTGAAAAAAGATGGAAAAAAATATTTTGAAATGAAAAACTATTTTTCGTACCTCGCTTGAAGTCAAGAACTCAGGATGATATTATTAATATTTTTCTTGTAATTTTAAACCTGATTCGGTAATGTTTGGAAAGACCACGACTTTTTGCGGTTTTTAAGATTTATCATTTAAAATGCTGCTCTACATTCCATATTTGTTTTAATAATACAAAAACATTGTATACTGTATTATTTACAATTCACTTTTTTATTTCAGGTTCCAATACTTTATTGTGCCACGATATTTATCAAAACATCAATAAAACTGTTGAGAATCAAATTGTGTTTAATCGAGAGAATGAGACTGTTTGTTCGTCGAGCAAAACTTGGCATTGGTTTAACGCTACTGCACAGGTTCCTCTGAAACAAGTTCGCTACCTTAGTTCCGTAAGTTGATTTAAAAAAACAGACGCTTTTATATTTTTGTTTAAGCTTTACTTTCATGCTCACATATGCAGCATAAGCGATTATGTTTTCTTTATATATCTCTGTGTATCATAAAGTATTACTATGTTTTGATTATTATTATTATAGTTACAAACTGAATGTCCAAAAAGTGCCAATTGGCACTGCGTTTGCGAATTTAGTAGACTGGAACTGCTCAAAGATAAAATGCCAACTTTCGCTGTCAGTGTCGACTGCAGTAATATGCAGCTGAAGCAGCTTCCACGAAAATTACCCCGTAACGCTATATCTCTTAATGTGGCGTACAATAATGTACGTATATCTATCAATTTTTTTTTTATTTACATCGAACTATTTATCATAACATTTCACGCATGATATTTATTTAGATCACTAGTCTCGATGAGTTGAGCATAAATCCAAGTTATGATGGTCTTCGAGAATTTATAGCTGATTACAATGACATATCATCAATAAATAAATTAGAAGGTTCCAAATTTTTAGACAGCTACACCTATCTTAGTTTAAGGCATAACAGAATCAAATCGGTATGTGCATTGTATAAAGGACATTCATTACACTTAGATTTTTTCTGATAGATTTTACTGAAACTCCAACAGACGGTGTTTGTACCGCGTGTAATCGCCCAAGAATGCTCAATATAAAATTTTTGGTAATTTTTTAGAACCTTTTTCATCTGTATTTCGTATCAGTTCAAAACCTGACTAAGCATTGTAAACTAGTTTAAAAAAATTACGTGAGATTGAATTCACACAATAATGGTATATTGACATTTTTTAGATCTTTTAATACTAAATATAATGAAACTCTATTGAACATTAACAAATATGGTAACGTTCTAAGAGGCGCAATCGGTAAAAAAAGTATAAAATTAAATATAATAACCCTAACAGACCAAACGTTTCAGAAATATTTTAGTTAAAGAAGCGTTCCTAAAGACTACCCTAAAGTATTATAAATTATTTCTAAAACGTCTAAAATGTTCGATTTCTTTAGAAAGTAAACGCTTTTGATGATAAACATAAAGTTTTTGAAAAGATATTCCAACATTTTAGTAACATTGATTTGGTTTTACAACACGTTTTTTTTTGCTTCGTTAATTGGTCCAGGAAATTCAACATTATTTCTTAAATGTCTTATACATAAAGTTACACAGTAATTTAAAATTTCTCGTAATTACGAAGAATCCGTTGATGGATTGAAAAGGTTAGTAAGTAGGTAGTAGTGGTGGAGGGAGAACGGTTCACCTGGCATCATACGATAGAGAACGCCCCACTCTGACGTCATAATTCTGGATGGCTTGCTATAGCTTGGACTTTAACACCCCCTCCTACTATAAAACACAAGCACCCACTCTGACGTCATGACTTCAGATGGTTTACTATTCGCTGTGTGCAAGTGTATTTGTACCATCTGATGACAGAAAAGTGCGGACTTGCAGGATATTTGAGGACTTATTGCATTGTCGATCGCATATAATTCAAGATTACGGACTCAATACAATGCTAAACGTGAAATCTATGAATGTTACAATAACTGTAAATATTGAAGTTGTTCGGAGTGTAAAATGTAGAAGCAAAGAGTTAAACCAATGTCCGTAATGACGAAACAAAGACGACATAAAAGCCAGCAACATAACCTTGATTTTGCAGTATCGAAGCAGAGCGAATTGAGCTGGCCCGTAAAGTGACGTGACTGACTGTAAATGATGCCTCCACCGAGAGTAGTAAGGGTAGAAATATAGCAGACACCTTCATATATATATATATGTCATATGACTGGCGCCGGGGGAGTGGCCTAGTGGCTACGGCCGGAAAAGTTGGGAGCAGCGAGAGAGACGTCACGAGCGGTAGGGACTGCTCGGGTCGGAAACTTGGAGTGACGTCGCAAGTGGCGGGGACCGTAGAGGCTTGCGTGGTGTAGGAATATAGCAATCACCAATCATATATACATATGTCATAAGGCTGGCAGCATGGGTATTCCCGTGCAGGGCAAAGTAGAAAATTATGAAATAGTCCAACTGCCGATAGCGGTTGGTAAATTAATGCGAGTATTTTTGAATTTGAAATGAAAATAGACTAATTTTACTGCCAGCGCTTAGTAGGTAAATAAGTGCGCAAAAATTTGGTAAATTGTATAAAAGCCCGATTCAGATAACTTGATTACCGACCCCTGCATGAGCGTGAGGTTACCGACGGTGCCTCTGCAAGGGTCAGATTACCGACCGGGGTCTGGCGGGAACTTTTCCTAATTGTAGAGGAGTAAGGAGTGGATTTCAGAGAGGGTAAACAATAAGTCAGAAAATATATTTATTACATTTATTATAAACATAAGTTTATTATAAACGTACTACTTCTACATATTATAATTTAGAATGCATTTCATTTACAAATATGTCCAGACAAAAACTAACCAACTCTAAGAACACAACATCAAAATGAATTTCCAAAAAATGATTATCAATTACAGATCTAAGATTTCCTTTGACGTTATTTAGTATGGATGATAAATATTTTGTATGGTTGATCAGCTTTTCCGAGCTCGACGCATCAACATTATTTGCGAGACTAGCCTTTAAGTACAAAATAGTTAACTCGTCCCCGATTCAATCCTTGCAATCAAGATTCAATCAACCATCGCGGTCTACAGCATCTAAACAACTAATTTTGTGTAGAGGGGAGATAATACACACGATTAGGAAAATCATACTACATACACACGCTTACCCCTTCCTTAAATTTTTTTTTTACTTTTATATGATAGAATGTACAGTGAAAAATTAAACGTGTTCAAACACGCTTGTACCCTTGCACTTTGTAGAACGCAGTAAAATATTTGACAAAGAAGATCAAACGTGAGCATACCTTCTAGTCTGGCATACATGACTCAGTAATTGTGACAGGATGTGGGAATTTACCATCCTTCTTCACTACCTCTGCAGTTGAGAATGCGAATTTCCCTTAGATGTAATAAATCTGTGGTGCACTGCAAACGTAGACATGCATACCTTCTAATTAGGCACGTATGACTTAGTAACTGTGATCGAATGTGCGAATTTTCCATCCTTTTTACAAACTGCTGTCCAAGTATGCAAATTTTCCTTGGATGGAATAAAACTATAGTACACTGTGATGCTAGATCTATGCACAGCTTGTCTACCTATTTGTATCGGCGAAATTTTGACCGCAAAATAGGAGAACGAAAATAGCTGGGGGAATAGAAGAGAACTTAGAAGAAAATCAGTACCTTCTGGCCGTTTGCCGAATCAGCTTTTGATTTCTAACTTATTTTTCGTGCTATTTCATAGCTCATTAAAAAGTTTTAATAGTTTGATTCCTTTATAGACTTTTTTTAATTTAAAAAATGGAAGCATCGAAAACCGTGCCTTATTTGAGGTCGTCCCGTCGTCTACGCGATACGCTAACATTGTGTCGGAGGGGGCGCGGCTGATTTATACGGACGAGTGGTTTAGTGATACGTTACCAAGTTAGGCATTAAATGATCTTATCAACGTATCAGAGACTTTGTTCACCGTTTATTTAGACTATTTCCACGCAAGTGTATTGTACCATGCACATCTGAAACGCAGCCCTATCGCTCTACAGACGGTGGTACAATGCCTGCCAAATAGTGCAAGACAAAACATAAATCCAATACAATAAATCCTAAAGGATGAGTACGAGGCGTATGATGAGATGAGTAAGTAATATGTACATAATTTTATAAATTTTTAATGTAACTAAAGAAATGGTTTTATGATGCATGGAATAATTTGCTAGTAGTTGAAAAAGATATAGGTCTTCATGATTTTTATGATAATGGAGAGCATCTCCGTATTGCTGACTGTCAACTGTCAAACTACAAAGATGAAGCTGGATCCTCAAGGGTCACAAAATTACGCTAAAAAGACGAAGCATTTACAGGTAACTAATATATTTTTATATAATTTTTGAACGCGCTAAGAAATAAATGTTTCTATAACGCATAAAATTTTTCTTGAATTTTCAGAGGATATGTTTTTTGACGAGATCGAACGCGATTTTGGAAACTTGTCAACTGTTGACCAGTCAGCGAAAATAAAGATGGATTATCACATTGACGGAGCAATACTTAAACCGTCAAACTCGCAAGGTTTTGGTGAAAAACAAAAAATTTCGAAAGGTGACTAAAAGATTTCACATCCGAACCTTGCATGTATGCTATTATTTTTAAATATAAATCATAATAAGGATAAATATTTATTTATAGATTGTGTAGAAAAGCAAAATGTGTCAGAGTTTGAGAGACAACAGGGGGAGCACCCCCAGCAAGAAGAGCGGAAGCCCGACAATCTACACCAGCAGCAGCATCATCAGCAGCATCCGCAGCATGGTGGTGATATTACGCCTAGTGCCGATGCTGGTATGCAGACTGAGACGGAACCGTATTTAACCATGGATACTAAATATATTATTTTAGAAAGCGAACACGAAGAGTATGTAAAATCTTTTAAAGCGACGTGTCGGGCGATATAATTTAAAATCGCACAACCTCTGATGATTCGGATATCATTGAGTAGGTTAAAAGTACGTTTCAAGAGTTGATTTCAATTATTAAGAACAAATATGCCAGTGGTAACTATTAAGTAGGTGTAGACTTATATCAGAAGCTTTGACTGAAGGGTCTGCTAGTATTTATTATAAACTAATCAATCAAATAACCTATGACAACACATCGTCATTGTGTGCAAAAATTAGCCAGAGCAAACGAATACTCGATCTAGCGAAAGCTTTAACTGTTGAAGTAACTTACGTAAAATTACCCCATGGATGGGGTCCTGTGGAAGATACATTAAATAATTTAAGTAAAAAAGGTATTTTGCTCATAAATAATAAAGACAACCTTTGTTTAGCTAGGGCTTTTGTATGTGGTGAAGTTTTGTCCGCGAAAGATAGCTCGTCTGACTGGTCCAAGCGATGGGATAACATGAGAAAAAATGAAAAAGAACAAAAAAATAAGGCTGTTGAGCTAATGCAAGCGTGTGAAATAGATTAAGATAATGTACAGGGGTACGGTCTTAGCGAATTTTCTAAATTTCAAAAGTATTTCGCTGAACGAAATATCTGTAATCGTATATTCGACTATGATTCATTTGGGGACGACGTACCACTAATTTATGACGGTGCAAATGACGCGGCGGACTATCGCACACAGTTTATCAATATTATGTATTACGATACTATAAGACAATATAATTTAATCAAAAATTTACTAGCAGTAAAATCAATGTATTTTTGTGCGCCGTGTAACAAGAGTTATAATCGTATGGGTGACCATGAATGTATGTCTGTTTGTCCTGCATGCAACGGATCCCCAAATTGTAAAAATAGCAGTGCTATAAAAATATCGTGCAACGACTGGACGAGAACTTTATGGTCAACAATGTTTAAATAATCATAAAATAAAAGGTTCATTTGCACGCACGAAGACGCATAAACTAGCCGTAAGAAGTGTATGCGCTGTAATTAAAATTTGTAAATCTTGCGATAAAGTTATTAACCTTGCTAAAGGGTGACGTGAGTGTGGGAAAAAATATTGCAAAGAATGTAAAAGCGTACACGAACTTAACATTCTCTGCAGTATGCGAACAATTTCGAAAAATAAGGAAATGAAAAATCCCAAAAAAAATTGTTTTATATTTTACGATTTCGGAACAAGACAAGATACCGCCTTAAACTATTCAAATAGCGCGTATATACACATTCCCGTTCTCTGCGTAGCTGAAGTACGCTGCGATATGTGTATAGATAAGATATGCGATGGAGTTGAATATTCGTTTTGCCCTTTTTGTGGAGTAAGACAATTTATATTTTAGGGTAAAGACTGCATCAAAAAATTTGTTGATTTTGTATTACGAACAGAAAGTAAAACTTTTTCATTGATTATTTGCATTGCGCATAACGCGAAAGCGTTTGACGCACAGTTTATTTTAAAATACATAGTATATTATAATGAAACAATACCCAAAGTTATTTTTAACGGTCGAAATATCATTTGCATGTCGATGGGCAAAACCAAGTTGATAGATAGTTTAAATTATTTACCCATGTGACATGCAAAATTGCTTAAAACGTTTAATCTTGCGGAAAATATAAAAAAAAAAAGGATATTTCGCGCATTCATTTGAAACGAAAGAAAATTTGAACTATAAAGGAGCCTATCCCTCATTAGAATTTTACGCAACTGTTTCGATGGGTAGGCAAGATCGTGAGACATTTTTAGAATGGTACACTAAAGTAACCAGTAAAGAAAACGCACACTTCGACTAAAATAAGGAGTTGATTAAGTATTGTGTACAGGACCTGAAAATCTTACACGAAGCCTGCACAGCTTTTCGAAAAATCTTTATTCACGTTGGACAAGTAGATCCGTTTGTTGAGTCTTACGATAGCAAGTGCATGTTCCATAATATACAGAAAAAACTTTAAAAAAAAAGATACAATCAGAATTATTCCTGCTACGAGGTATACGCAGGCGGGCTAATTTTCTGAAAAATGTGTTAGTTGGCTTTTGTGGGAAGGAAAAGTGAGGAATGCGGAAATTATCTATGCAGGTAGATCGCGAGAATATCGCTTATTAGAAGGGCCTCTCGTTGATGGCATTTTAAAATATCAAGAGGAGGAGATAAATTTTAAAGGTACCGTATCAGCGCTTCCAATTGTGGCAAGCACACCGCGCTAAAATTCTATAAGCTGTATGGGCTAACCCGCAAAAACCCAGTAATCTAAATCCCAAGATTTGTAATCCAGTAACCCGGGGGACAGCGAGTTATAAATATAATTATTTAATAAATTATTGATTAAATAACAAGATAACCTCAATCCCAAGCTTTTTAACCCAGTAACCCGGGGAACAGCGAGTTAATAATATAATTATTAAATGAATTATTGAATGAATAACAAGATAACCTAAATCCCAAGATATTAAAACCAGTAACCCAGGGGACGGCGAGGTAAAAATGTATTAATCAAATGAATTATTGGCTGATAACAAGATAACATAAATCCTAAGCTATTTAAACAAGTAACTCGGGGGACAGCGAGTTGGTAATATAATTATTAAACAAATTATTAAAGAAATAACAAGAAAACCTAAATCCAAAGCTTTTTAAACCAGTAACCCGGGGGACAGTGAGTTAATAATATAATAATCACAGAAATTATTGGTTAAATAACAAGATTACCTAAATCCCAAGCTATTTAAACTAATAACCCGGGGGACTCGAGTTGATAATATAACAAGTGAATGAATTATTGATTAAATCACAACATAACCTAAATCCCCAGCTATTTTACCAAGTAGCCCAGGGAATAGCGAGTAAATAATATAATTAATATATAAATTATTGATTAAATAACAACAGAACCTAAATGCCAAGCTATTTAACCTATTTAGGCTATTTATGTTGTTATTTTTATGATAATTTATTTAATAATTATATTATTAGTTTGCTGTCCCCCGAGTTACTGGGTTAAAAAGCTTGGGATTTAAGTTATCTTGTTATTTATTCAATAATTTATTTAATCTTTATATTATTAACTTGCTTTCCCCCGAGTCACTTGGTTAAAAAGCTTGAGATTTAGGTTATCTTATTATTTAATCAATAGTATATTTATAAATTATATTATTACCTTGCTGTCCCCCGGGTTACTGGGTTAAAAATCTTGGGATTTAGGTTACCTTGTTATTTATTCAATAATTAATCAATAATTATATTATTAACTCGCTGTTCCCCGAGTTACTGGGTTAAAAAGCTTGGGATTTAGATTATCTTGCTATTTATTCAGAAATTTATTTAATAATTATAGTATTAACTCGGTTTCCCTCGGGTTACTGGGTTAAAAAGCTTGGGACTTAGGTTATCTTGTTATTTATTTAATAATTTAGTTAATAATTATATAACCTACTCGCTGTCCCCCGGGTTACTGTGTTAAAAAGCTTGGGATATAGATGACTGGGTTTTTGGGGGTTTGCCCTTATAGCTTATTTGAATTTTAGCACAGTGTGCATGCCACAATTGGAAGCGCTGTACCGTATTCAAATTTCACTGCTGTTATTTCCATGGTGGTATACCATAGCTGATACCATAGTCGGGGGTATACCTCAGCGGAAGAGCATTCGACTGCAGTACGAGAGATCCTCGGTTCAAATCCGAGTGCCCCCTTATTTATTTTTGTTCACCTGGATGGCTTGGGTAGTGCATAGGGTTAGTAGCATACATAACAGCTAGTTCTAGGAATCGGCGAGAAAGGAGGAAAAGCAGTGCTTGTTGAACACCCAGAGTCACTTTAGCTAACTCTGATACAACAAAACAAGCCATACGTTGTATATGTCTGTGTATATATAACTGCTAGCCGTACTGTAGCACAGAATAGAGCGGCGCTGGTTGAGTGCATGCAGAAAAGAATTAGCTGATTATTTAGCTGGATATTTATGTGTATACATAACTGCTAGCTATACTGTAGCATCACCACCGCAGCCGCTGCCGCCGCCGCCACCACCCCTCTCCGGCTCATGGGTATACGCTTCGAAAATAGTATTTAATGTACACACTTTGCAAAATAAAATTAGTATAAAATCTCTGACACAATGGATACTTGCTGGCAGCATCCGTGGACAAGTATGATATGCGGCCCAACAGGCTGTGGAAAAACCGTTTGTATCAAAAGGTTTTTAAAATTTTTGGATCAAATGTCTAACGTGACGTTTGATCGAAATTTATTTTATTACGCCGAGTGGCAAGACGGCTACAAAAGTGTAAAATTTTTGATAACGGCCAACAAATTGAGTTTCGCGAGGGTTTTTTAAAACCTAAGGATTATTCGAACGATCCTCATCTTAAAAAACTTCTAATCATCGATGATTTGATGCGCGAGTCTTCGAATAACGCTGTTGTCGATCTATTTACAGAGGGAAGTCATCACAAAAACACTAGCGTGATGTAAATAACGCAGAATATTTTTCACAAGTCTACTTATTCTCGAGATATTAGATTCAAAAACCCGCGCGATCGCGCGCAAATACAACATTTGGCTCGGCAGTTATTCCCCGAAAATTCCAAGTTCATTCAGCAGTCATATCAAAATGCAACTGCGAAAGGGCACGGATATCTTATGGTTGACTGTAAGCAAGATACTTTGGACGAATTTCGATTTCGAATATTATCAATACGTTTACCTGCCTGACACATTTGAGAACGAAAAATCTTATCACCCATGAAAAAAACTGTTCAACGTAATGAACTCGATAACAAGAGTGGTATAATGCAGTCCTCTACACCAACTTCGAGTAGCAGCAGAAATTGGATGCATTTTAAGAAGTAATGGATGTGTTAGAAAAACAATATTTCCATCCTCACAGCGAAGCAGCATTTTCTGGTGAACGTAATTTAATAAGAGTGAATAAAAATAAAATATCATCAGATAAAATTCGCAAGTGGTTGCAAAAACATGACATTAACACTTTACACAAAACTATCCGCCGAAAGTTTCCACGGTTATTTTACGATGTTAACGTGAGAGATGAGTAGTGGGAGGGTGATCTGATTGAACTAACGTCGTTAAAAAATTACAACGATGGTGTGACTTTTATTTTAATTGTAATAGATGTACTAAGTAAATATGTATGGGTACAACGATTAAAAGACTAAACTTGCCGCAGTGTAAGTGCGGGTATTAAAAAAATTCTTGACGATAATCACTCTCGCATTCCCTCTATGTTACAAACGGACCGTCGGACTGAGTTTTTGGGGAGCGAATTTCAACGATTACTAAAAGATAATGGCATTCAATTTCGAGTTGCCCAAAATCCTAATGTTAAAGCAGCCGTTGTAGAGCGCGTCATTCTAACTTTTAAAGAACGCATGTACCGATATTTTACTTATAAAAATACGCACCGCTCGATTGATGTACTGCAAGATTTGGTAAATAGTTACAACAGTACTCCCCACTCTACAACTAAATTACTACCTAGCAGTGTAACCGTATATAACGCACACATAGCGAGAAAAAATTTAGTTAAATTTAGACAGTCTCGTTCAAAATGTCGTAGGAGTAACAATAAATACAAAGTGGGAGACTACGTACGTATAAGTCGTGAAAAAAACGTGTTTGAGAAAGGCGGTGTTAAAACTTGGAGCAAGGAAATATTCAAAATTATTCGTATATCGCAAAAAAAAAAAATATATTTGTGTACGAGTCGAGTGATTTGGATGATGAAAAAATAGAAGGATTTTTCTACACTCAAGAACTTAGACCTATTCATAAAGAACGAGTGAGTGAGCAGGTGCTCAAAATTGAAAAGATAATAATAAGTAAAGGAAAAGGGAAAAACAAACAATATTTTGTTAGCTCGGTCGAATATCCCGATAAAATTAACTCTTGGGTAGCTGCAAAGGATTTAAGCAAAAATGTTTCATAACGAGTCTACGATAACTATACCTAGCAATAGCAGTATGATTTTCTTTCCGAGTAACAAAACAACAAATTTTTCTGCGCAGTTGCCTAGAGAAATCGAGCTCAATGGAAAGTGGAAAGTTGTAATTTCAGAGATTCACGTGACATGCACTATTTTACATATAAGTCGAAAAGACGCAGTGATAAGCGAGCCTGATGCAGAAAAAGAATGTTGAACAAAAAATTATGAACAAAAAATGGAAAGAATATTACCATAAAGATAAGACCTGCCAGCAGTTGATTTATGATCTACGAGGTGGATTCGTGTATATGTAGGTTTTCCAATCTCAGGATCTGGACGTACAAGGACATGCGGAAAATCTCCAGTCATATCTGATGTAATAAAACGTATTTTAGGATTCGACAATGATATTCTGGAAATTTCGCATGAACGTGCCGAAAAAAGGGACGGTTACTTATTGTGGTGTCACGGTGAACAACCAGCGAGTTTGTCGAGAGCGGTCGCTGTTCAACTTTTCATCAATTCTAATGTATGTAAATCGAGTATTGTTGGTGACACGATTTCTTCTCTGTTAAAAATTGTAAATTGGAACGCTAAAGAAGTTCATTTCGGCAGCACTATTGTTCAGAGATATACTCCACCAACTTGCGTTCCCCTGCTTAATAACCCATTTCATATAATCAACATAGATATAAAAGATCAATTTGGCAAACCAATAGCATTCGAGCTTGGGACACTGACCGTGGTGTTACATTTTAGAAAAGTATCCTTTTAAACGAGGCGTAACAAGATTTATTACGACCATCCTCAGTACGGTGGCGGAAGAGGCGTTAAACATGTCTTGGCAGGGGCATATAGGCAGAGGGGGCATGGGATAGGGTCCCTTTTTACTGGATTATTTCGAGCTGCTATACCGTATTTAATGAAAGGAGCGCGCGTTATTAGGAAAGAAGCTTTACGTGCTGGAGTAAATATAATCGATGATGTGAGTGAAAATAATATGCCGTTTGGAGAGGCGTTCAAAAATCGTATGAACGAGTCAGGTAAAAATTTGAAACGCAAAGTGGCAGAAAAAGTGGTTCATCTGATGAAAGGTTCGGGGTATAATGCTTTACCGCTCAAGAGAAGAGCACAGTCTCGTCGCAGAAGTGTTAGAGGAAGCAACTCGTTAAACAGTGTTAAAAAAAAGGAAAAATTTCGCACAAATTGCTTTATTCATCAGTATAAAAGGACTATAATTTATGTGGTGAAATACAATATTTATTTATTGCGCTATCGTACACAAGCATGACAATTTATATTACATAAAATATTTAACACTTCAGAGCTATTGCAAATATTTTACATTAAAAAGTTTATCTCTCCGAAAAATAAACTTTCATCAATAATTTCAACTAGTCTTTCACCATGATCATTACCAGCATCATCATCGCCAATTTCGAAAGCTGATACAATAGGTTTATGGTAGCTTAAGAAAGAAACGATCAATTTTGACTCGAATCTATTTGAATGTCTAATAAAGACCGCATCAATAGTAGTTTTGTATTTTGTTGTGCTAAGATTGCGATCATTTGACATCGTTAAACCAAATTCATAATTAAATGTATATATATATATATATATATATATGTATATGTTTACGTGCAACGAGCCGCTGACTGCAACTGTACAGTAGCGTACAGCGAGCTACGAATCCGAAACTCTTTCTCTGTGCGCCACTTAAACGAAACAGCAGGGGTCTGATTTAGTACTTCAATAATCGAAATACTATTCGAGAGTTTACTATCACGTTCCTCCACACGAAAAAGTTTCGTAAATGTTACTAAGCCTCCTTCCTGCGCGTACAGTGACGGTAAACTCTCGAATGGTGTATCGATTATCGAAGCACTAAATCTGACCCCAGGAGCAGGCACAGGCACAGGCCTGCACTGCCTGCAGTGGGCAAGGCAAGTGGACTTTTTCTAACCGAACTAACTGAAAACTAT
>JAPYYV010011775.1:0-13791 GCA_030522625.1 Copidosoma aretas | reverse complement strand
TGCAATTAGAATAGATGAAAATAGTAGACATGTGATTATAGAATTTCTTAAACTATTTTATCAACTGTAAGCTGAAAAATGTATAACAATACGGCCGTCTTGCAACCCTGAGCCCGCTTTGTGGGAAACTATTAACGTAGATACAAAAGAGAAGATATGCATGAATAAGCAAGCCTCAAAGCTCATCAAAATTATTTGAAAATTTATGCTTGTAACAATGAATCATAAACAATTACGTCAACTCAGGACCAGAACAAGCTTGTAAAAACGCTGTTTCGCGACCATACATCAATTCTCATAAACAAAAGTAAATATTCTAGTAATTGTAAGTTGTTCTCTTGAAATACATATTAAAAAATGTATGATAATACTGTTTGTGTAATACCCTGTGCTCGCTCCGTGTAAAAGTATTAATATAGATGAAAAAAAATCTAAAAATGGATAAGCAAGTCTCAAAGCTTATCAGAATAATTTAGAAATTATCACTTGTAAAGATAAATCAAAGAAAATTACTTTAGATGTATGACTAGGGCAAGCCTAAAGAACCGCTTTTTGCTAAGCAAAGGTAAATATTCTTGAAATTTCAAATTGTTCTCTTCAAGAACTTGTTAAAAAATTCATCACAATCAATACCGCAGCACAGTGGGACCAAACGGCAAAATTTTTCTCAAAATAAGATAATTTAGGACAGAAAACTCGAATCTTCATGTTTTTTTTATTTTGAAGGTTTTAAATAGAACATTCAAGGAACACTGGTCCAAAGCTGTGATATGGCACTTGAGGGGGGGGGCAGGAAAAATCCTCCAATGTGCCCCAAAATGTGGAAAAACTATCATTTTAAGCAAAAAATTATAATTTGTACCAAACACATGATAACGCGACTTTTTAAGGTTTTGTAGAACCATAAGATTGAAATGTAGAGAATTTTGGTTGATTAAAGATGGCGGCAGCAATATGGCAACCAGGACATGCAAAAATATGCATGATTTTAATTATTTCTTTTTATATTTAGGTTTTCTTCATCATAAAATCTTTGATATAATAATACAACTTGTAATCACAGTACGTAGAGTAATGTGAGGTGTATCATATAATTTTAAATCCAAAATGGCGGTCAGTATGAGATGGCGAATTAATAAAATTTTCTGAACACCCCCGATATGGGTATCAAATCGAAGGGAATTCCACGTATAACACAATGAAAAGTGATGCACCATTCCACATAAAAAAATTCAGCTAACTTGAAATAGTGACTACGATACTTTTCTAAATCCAGTGTGCTATGGTCCTAAACATGAAAGAGTTCAGTAAGTCAAATCGTAATGAATGTGTTAAGTATAAAATGACGGATTCATTATTTATTTGAAAAAAGTTGAATGTATCACACTATCTTGTATTTAGAATGAGAATGTAATAATTAGCTGCAAAACATCAAGTACACTACGGTATAAGGTACCACCTTTCCCAGTTCAAAATGGTGGCATACACAGACTGACGGGCTCTTTTTTCGCGCAATCCTAACACTATTAGCATCAAATAATAAAGAATGCTGAGTAGAGTAATTCTGACTGGAATAAAATTGAAATCGTTGCGCCATATTAAATTTAAAATGGAGACTAACTTGGAGTAGTGTGTAACCTATTTCACCAAAGCCCCTGTGATATTGGTACCAAATAAAGCGTAAAGCAACAACAAATATTATCTGGATTAAAAAAACAAAAACAAAAAAATTTAATATTAAAGCCTCTGAAAAAAGATCAACATTACTGCAAAGAGTTCATAATCTATTCTTAATATAAAAAGACTCATACATTCCCACACAATTATGATAGATTTATAGTTTATTCATGCAGAGTGTGATTAAAGGAAAAAAATACCATGTAATAAGCGAATACTAATAATTGACTAATTATTATGTTCGACTAAGCTGTCTTCTTCACGATATACGTTTTAATACATTTCATAAAGAACATTTTATTTGGGAATGTATTTACTTGAAACAAACGAATAAATTAATTCGTAAAATAAATACTATAAGTAACTTAGTATCAACTTAATATGTCATTTCTTCATCAGACGAGTTTAATGTTTTACTTTCGTCGGTCATACTCTGAACAATATCACTTAGATACACGCAAGTAGGGTTTTTGTAAAGTTAACCAATTTTTACAGCGCATCTAAAGATTAAAGATAAACAGAATAAATAAGAAACTGTGAAAAAATTTCAACAAAAACAATATTTTCAAATGAATAAAGAATCTGTAATTTTATACTTAACACGTTAATTACCATTTCACTAAGTGAACTCCTTCATTTTTATGACCATAGCACACTGGATTTAGAAAAGTATCGTATTCACCATTTTAAGTTAACGGAATTTTTTCATATAGAATGGTGCAACACTTTTCAATATTTTTTGTCCAATAAAACTGAAGATTTATGTAATTTTAACATGCCCCAGCTTGCTGCGTGAAATACTGTTCCCGTAGACACAAAAGAAATGCATCAATAAGCGGGCCTCTAAATTTCCCAGCATATTTTAGAAATCAGACCTACTAACAATAAATTATGAAAAATAACGTCAAATTTAGGACCAGAACAAGCTCGTAGAGCCGATTTACTGAAACCCTGTATTTTTTGTTTAAGGTAAGTAGAAATCCATGAAATTGCAAGAAAAATTCTTGCAAAGGAAAATTACGTCAGATGTAAGACTAGGGCAAGCACACAATCAGCTATTTTGTTACCTTACATATTTTGTGTTAAATAGACGAAAAGATTTTTGTAATTTGAACTCGTTCTCTGCAACTAGTTGTTAAAAAGATTATTACAATATTACCGTCTTGCGACTCTTAGTCTGCTTTGAGGTAAAGTGTTGACGTAGATCCAAAAAAATATACAAGCATGAATAAGAGAGCCATACAGCGTATAAGAATTATTGAAAAATTAGGGCTTGTATTAAATAATTCAAAGAAAACGTCGATTGATGTAGGACTAAGGCTAACTTGTAAAACCGTTTATTTGCAACCTTGTACCATTTCTGTTAAACAATAGAAAAAATCCATGAAAATGTAACTTGTTCTTTTCAATTACTTGTTCAATAATTTATCACAACACTGCTTTCTTGCAACCCTGATCCCTCTTATGGGAATCTGTGAACATTGATGCAAAAACAATAGAAGCATAGATGAGTAAGCCTTAAAGCTTATTAGACAATTAGTACTCTTAAAATTAGATAATCGAAAATTACGTCTGATATAGAACTGGGGCAAGCTCGTGAGACCGTTTTTATGTGGCCATACATATTTTCTATCAATTAAAATCACAGATTTTTGCTACTGCTACTTCATGTTAAGAATTTTGTGCAATACTGCTATCTTGCAACCCTAAGCCTGCTTTGAGGGACAGTACAAACGTGGATGCGAAAAATAATGTAAGCCTAGATTATCAAATCACAAAGTGTATCAGAATAATTTCGAAATTATGGCTAGTAACAACAAATCAAATAAAAAGCATCAGATGTAGGACCAGCGCAAGCTTGTAAGACTGCACTTTCGCGACCTGTTATATTCTCTTTTTAATGAAAGTAGAAATTTATCTAATCGCAACTTGTTCTTGTCAACGGCTTGTTAAAAAATGCACTACAATACCGCTGTTTTGCAACCCTAAGCACACTTCGTAGTAAAGTGTTCTGGAAAGTAGCTATTATATAATTTTAACGTATTTTTTTTAACTACAGGTTAAAAATGATAATACTATACTGCCATGTTGCAACCCCTAGCCCGCTGCGTTAAAAACTGTTTACGTAGACTCAAAAAAAATGCATAAATATTCGTGCCTCTAAGCTTCCCAGAATCATTTCGACATCAGTACTTGTAACAATAAATTCAGAAAAATTACGTCAGATGAGAGACTGGGGCAAGCACGTAGATCTGCAATTTTGCTACCTTACATATTTTGTGTTAAAAAGACGTGAAGATTTTTGTAATTTGAACTTGTTCTCTGCAACTAGTTGTTGAAAAGATTATTACAATATTACCGTCTTGGGAATCTTAGTCTGCTTTAAGGTAAAGTGTTGACATACATCCAAAAAAATGTACAAGCATAAATTAGCAAGACGTAAAGCTTATCAGAATTATTGAAAAATTAGGGCTTGTAATTAATAATTCAAAGAAAATTTCAATTGACGTAGGACTAGGGGAAACTTTTAAAACCATTTACTCGCAACCTTGTTTAATTTGTTTTTAACTAAAGAATAGATCCATGATAATTTAACTTGTTCTCTTCAATTACTTGATGAATAAATTATCACAACACTGCTTTCTTGGAACCCTGATCCCACTTCATCGAAATCTGTTAACATTGATGCAAAAACAATAGAAGCATAGATAAGCAAACTTCAAAGCTTATTATAATTATTAGACAATCAGTACTAATAACAATAGATCAGCGAAAAATACGTCAGATATAGAACTGGGGCAAGCTCGTAAGACCGTTTTTATATGACCTTACATATTTTTTATCAATTAAAATCACAGATTTTTGCTACTGCTGCTTCTTGTTAAAAATTTTGTGCAATACTGCTTGCAACCCTGAGCCTGCTTTGGGGTACAGTACTAACGTAGATGCTAAAAATAATGTAAGCCTGGATTATCAAATCACAAAGTGTATCAGAATAATTTGGAAATTAGGGCTTGTAACAATGAATCGAAAAAATGGCATCAGATGTAGGACCAGCGCAAGCTTGTAAGACTTCACTTTTGCGACCTTTTATATTCTCTGTTAAATGAAAGTAGAAATCTATGTAATTGCAACTTGTTCTCGTCAACGGCTTGTTCGAAAATTCACACCATATACCGCTGTTTTGCAACCTTAAGCTTACTTTGTGGTAAAGTATTCTGGGAAGTAACTATTATTTAATTTTAACTTATTCCTTTAACCACAGGTTAAGAAATGATAATACAATACTGCCATCTTGCAACCCCTAGCCCGCTGCGTGAAAAACTTTACGTAAATTAAAAAAAAATGCATAAATATGCGTGCCTCTTAGTTTCCCAGAATCATTTCGAAAACAGTACTTGTAACGG
Source organism: Copidosoma aretas (assembly GCA_030522625.1). Classification (NCBI taxonomy): domain Eukaryota; kingdom Metazoa; phylum Arthropoda; class Insecta; order Hymenoptera; family Encyrtidae; genus Copidosoma; species Copidosoma aretas. The sequence continues at coordinate 8,707 of JAPYYV010011775.1, read as the reverse complement.
TCAATTAAGAAAAATTACGTCAGATGTAAGACTAGAGCAAGCACGTTCATCTACTATTTTGTACCTTACATATTTTGTGTTAAATAGACGTAAAGATTTTTGAATTTCGAACTTGTTCTCTGCATCTAATTGTTGATAAGATTATTTTAATATTACCGTCTTGCGACTCTTAGTCTGCTTTGAGGTAAAGTGTTGACGTAGAACCAAAAAAAAATACAAGCATGATTTAGCAAGTCATAAAGCTTATCAGAATTATTTAAAAATTAGGGCTTGTAATAAATAATTAAAAGAAAATGTCGATTGATGTAGGACTAGGGCTCACTTGTAAAACCGTCCATTTTCAACCTTGTTCAATTTGTTTTAAACTAAATAATAGACCCATGAAAATTCAACTTATTCTCTTTAATTACTTGTTTCATAAATTATCACAACACTGCTTTCTAGCAACACTGATCCCACTTTATCGGAATCTGTTAACATTGATGCAAAAACAATAGAAGCATAGATAAGCAAGCCTTCGATCATATAAGAATTATTAGACAATTAGTACTTATAACAATAGATCAGCGAAAATTACGTCAGATATAGAACGGAGGCAAGCTCGTAAGACTGTTTTTATATGACCTTACATATTTTCTACCAATTAAAATCACAGATTTTTGGTGCTATTAATGTAAGCCTGGATTATCAAATCACAAAAAGTATCAGAATAATTTGAAAAATATGGCTGATAACAATGTATCGAAAAAATAGCATCAGATGTAGGACCAGCGCAAGCTTTAAAGACTGCACTTTCGCGAACTTTTATATTCTCTGTTAAATGAAAGTAGAAATCTATGTAATTGCAAATTGTTCTCGTCAACAGCTTGTTCGAAAATTCACACCATATACCGCTGTTTTGCAACCTTAAGCTTACTTTGTGGTAAAGTGTTCTGGGAAGTAACTATTATGTAATTTTAACTTATTTTTTTTAACTACAGGTTAAAAAATGATAATTCAATACTGCCATCTTGCAACCCCTAGCCGGCTGCGTGGAAAACTGTTTACGTAGACTTAAAAGAAATGTATAAATATGCGTGCCTCTAAGCTTCCCAGAATCATTTGAAAATCAGAACTTGTATCAATAAATCAAGAAAAATAACTTCAAATTTATGACCAGAACAAGCTCGTAAAAACGCTTTTTTGCTACCTTACGTAAATTATATTAAACAAAAGTAATGATTCTAGCGATTGTAACTTGTTCTCTTCAACTGCTTGTTGGGAAATATATGACATTACAGCCGTCTTGGAACCATTAGCCCGCTTCGTGTTGAAGTATTAGTGAAGATCAAAAAAATTGTAAGAATGGATAGGCAAGTATAAATGCTTATCAGTATAATTTCAAAATTTTCACTTGGAATTAAAGAAATTTACTTTATATGTAAGACTAGAGCAATCTTGCAGAACCACATTTTCGCGGCTTTACTTATTTTTTCTTGAACGAAATAAGAGATTCATGTAATTGTAACTGGTTTTTCTCAACTACTTGTTAAAAAATTCATTACAATAGTTCCATCTTGCATCTCTGAGGCCGCTTTAAGGATCAGTATTAACGTGGATTAAAAAGAAATGTAATCATTGACCTGCGAGCCATAAAGCTCATCAGAAAGATTTAGAAATTAAGACTTAAACCAATAAATCAAGAATATTATTGTCAGGTGTGAGACTAGGAAAAGCTTCCAAAACCGCTTCTGCACGGCCTTGCATATTTTCTGTCGTACGAAAGTATAGATTTATGTAAGTTGTTGTCTTTAACTCCCTGTTGAAAAATTTATTACAATACTGCCGTCTTGCAACTCTGAGCCCACCTTGTAAGTAACTGTAAATGTAATTCCAAAATAAATATAAGCTTGGATAAGCAAGCCTCAAAGCTTATCAGAGATGTCCAAAAATTAGTACTTGCAAAAACATAGCGAGGGATATCACTCCAAATTTCGGACCAGTGCCAGCTTGGAAAACCGCATTTTCGCGACCTTATATAATTTCTAGAAAATAGAAGTAGAGACACTAGAAATTGTAACTTGTTCTCTTCAACTGCTTGTTGGTAAATATATGACATTGCCGCCCGTGCTGTCTTAAAACCTTCAGCTCGCTTCGAGGTAAAGTATTAGCGTAGATATAAAGAAAAATGTAAGCATGAATTTTAAATTTTATCATAATCATTTGAAAAACAGTACTTGTAACAATAAAGCATGACAAATTACGTCAGATGTGAGACAATGGCAAGCTTGTAAAACCGCTTCTTGGCGAAGTTACATATTTTCTTTTACATGAACAAACATTGTTTTAATTGTAACTGGTTCTATGCAACTACTTGTTAAAAAACTTAATACAATATTGTCGTCATGCAACTCTGAGCATACTTCGAGGTAAAGTGTTGATGTAGATCTGAAAAAATATAGGCATGGATATACAAGCCAAAAAGCTTATTAGGATTTTTTGAAATTTTGTACACGTTAAAACAAATCAAAGAAAGTTACGTCCGGTGTGAGAGTAGGGCAAGCTTATTGTGGTGTAATTCTAATACAATAATATTACTATAAATGAAACTATACACACGTGCATTGGTATATGCTTTTATATGTATCTTTATTTTCCAATCAGAGTACAAAAGGAGTGCACTTATGCTGACCTGACATACTCTCGTCAGTGCTCAGCTCGAACTGACTCGCGTCTCAGTTGCTTCGCTATACATATCCCGCTACTTTACATGGGAACGCAGGAACATCTAAACTCACATACACAACACTTATGGAACCGTTTTTTTGCAGCCTTATGTACTTACTGTTGATAAAAGTAGAGATCTGTGTAATTGTAACCTGTTCTCTCCAACTTTTTGTGCAAAAATTTACTACAATAATGCCGTCTTGCCACCGTGAACCTTCTTCGTAGGGAAATGTTAACGTAAATAAGAATAAAAACCGCATTTACGCAACCTTACATAGTTTCTATCAATCGAAAGTAAATATTCTTGTAACTGTTACTTGTTCTCTTAAACTACATGCAAAAATGTTTTTAATATTGCCGTCTTGCAACCTTGAGCCCGGTTTGTCAGTATTAACGTAGATCTGAAGAAATGTGAGCCATTATTAGCAAGTCTCAAAGCTTATTAGACTAATTTGGGAGTCAGGACTTGGAACAATAAGTCAAGAACAATATCGTATGATGTTAGACTACTGCAAGCTTGTAAGACTGCTCTTTTGTGACCTTTCATATTCTTTGTGAAATAAAAGTAGAGATTCTTGTAATCAAAACTTGTTCTGTACAACTGCTTGTTTAAAAATTTATTGCAATGCTGGCATCTTGCAACGCTGAGCCCACTTCGTAATAAAGTGGAAATGAAGATAAAAAAAAATTTAAGCATTCATGAGCAAGCCTCAAAGCATATCAGAATAATTTGTAATTTAGTACTTATAACAATACATCAGAAAAAATGACTTCAGATGTATGATCAGGGCAAGCTTAATAAGCCGCTTTTTTAAGACGATACATATTTTGTATAAATCACAAGTAGAGATTCTTGTAATTGTTACTTGTTCTTTTGAAGAACTTGTTCAAAAATTTATCATCCCGCTTCGTGGTAAAATGTCAGTGGAAGTAAAGATTCTTGTATTTATAACTTGTCTCTTTAACTATTTGTTGAAAAACTTATGACATTACCACCGTCTTACAATCCTAATCCCGCTTCGTAGTAAAGTATTAACGTAGATCCAAAATAAATGTTAGCCTGGATCAGAAAGTCTGAAAGCGTATAAGAATAATTTTGAAATTAGGGCATGTAACAATAAATCAAGAAATATAGCATCAGATGTAAGATCAGCGCAAGCTTGTGAGACTGCTCTTTCGCGACCTTATGTACTTTCTATTAAACAAAAGTAGAGATTTATGTAATTGTACCTTGTTCTCTTCAACTACTTGTTAACATTTTTTTTACGATACTGCCGTCTTGCAAACCTGAGTAACACTTCGCGGGGAACTGTTAACGTATAGTCGCGAAAAAGAGGCACTAAAAGCGGCTCAACTACTGAATTTTTACGCAGTAAGACGGATTTGGATGCGGTTTTCAGCATTCGATTCGGAAACGTTGTGACCTAAAGTGGTCACCGGAAATGCAAAAATTAATTTTTGCATAAATGAAATGCATTTTTAAAGTGCATCAGTGGGAGACAGTTAATAACAATTTTACAACTCGGTAAATATTGGTAGAAATAAGTCCATTTTTACTACTCGGGGATTTTTAGGGTCGCTGAACACGAATATCACGACAAAGGTCTCCGAGGTATCTGGGGCACGGGGTTGACAGTTTCTATGTCATCTCCTGGAGTTTCAAGGTAAATCACAAAAAAAATTGTTAAAACGCGTGATTAGGGGCTTATGGGTTGACTGAACACGAATATCACGATGGCAAAGGTCTCTGAGGTACCAGGTGCACGGGGTCAAAAGTATCTACGTCCTCTTTGGAAAGTACCCTTATAAACTCTATAACACTGTTGTCTGGAATTTGATTGTCACTTAATAATATAACTATTACAGAAAAGGTTGATTTTGGTGATTGTGACTACAAGTTTGGTCTATAGACTAAGTATAAGAGCTGTAGTATACTGCAGCTGAATAGCATTTTGAATTCATCGCCTCTGATAATGTTGTTAGCATATTGATACGTTATGAAGGTACGGTGCTGCAGGTGAGGAGTTCGTCTTACTGTACAGTTCTTACAGTATCAGTACCGAGAACGTGTTTTTACTTTAGATTTTTTTTGCATATTATTGAGTTGGTTTAGCGACGTTTAGAGTAAATGCAAATTAATAAATTATTTACATGGTTAAAGTGTACGTAACAATATTACACGTAGTGTCGTTAGTGATGTCACAGTAATTGTACAAATGTTTTAACTGATGCTTTTTTTACGTTGATTGAAAATAATTAGCACAAGGATTCATCTGACAGTAAGATTTTGTTGGATTTAAAATGTGTTGAACTAATTGAAAATTTTCTGGAACAGTATGCTTCATTTTCTGAAGATGTTGATACTTTAATGAATATCGCTAGTGGTTTAAGTACACTTGCACACAGCGAATCGGCTCGCTGTGCTTAACTTCTGTTTATTAATGAACAAGCAAATACAAAGAAATTAATCCCCAGAGACCCAAACGGCTAACTTGACCTAAATACTGTTTATCAAGTAAATAAACTATAGGATATGCCAAGTCATTAATTAAATGTGACTTCATAGGCACGATAGGCCATACTTTTTTTCGATAATTAATTAAAGTTAATCTCAAGCAATTACACCTCAGTGACCCAATCGGCTTTCTTGGATTATTTTAAATTATTTAAACTCCGGTGACCTAATAGGCTTGATTAGCTTAACTTCCGTTTACTAAAGAACAAACCAAATGCCAATTAATTATTCAGAGACCCAAACGGCTAACATAGAAAAATATTGTTTATCAAGTTAATAAACTTAACGGCAAGTAAATTATTTCTAGTGACCCAATAGGCTTACCAGGCGATACTTTTTTATAAAATTAAATAAACTACATTCCAAGCCATTGATCCCTAGTTACACAATGAGCTTGTTTGGACCATTCACTATTAATTCAATAAATAAACTAAATCCCTACGCCTACCATAGTTCAGATAATTTATTCGCTGAGCGTCGTAATTTTAGTATAGGAATATTTACTGTGCTCAGAACAGTTAAAACAAAATATATTCTTATACATTAATATTTGAAAAGACTTTCAAACTCATCAGCTAAGTAAGCATTGACTGCTTAGGATAATATTAATTCTGTTCATAATAAAAATAATAAACAGTCAATTATAATTGTTTTTCATGTTTGGTTTATCTACTACATAATCAATTTACTAAATACAATATACTTCGGAGGCTTGCTATGATATTGTAACGTCGAAAATATTGATCGTCATCTTTTCTTTTCACCTTTTACCTTCCACTGTTCTCCTTCCACAATGACTTGAGCAACGACTTGCCTCCCTGGCGCCCTCTTATCGGTCAAAAGTAGTTAGTCGTCATTCCCATTATAGTGTAAAACATTAAAGGAGAGTTAGCCTAAAAAAAAAAGGCTACAGAGCAAAAAAAAGAAGAAAATAATATATTTGTGTACTTAATAGTTAAATTAAAAAAAATTTAAATAAATGGTGGCAATAAATTATATGATGTGTTTATAGCCTTTGAAACAGAATTTGATACGATCGATAAAGAAATGTTCTGGATGAAATTAGAGAGTATAGGGTTACACTAACAAAAATAGTAACCCTGAGGTTTCATAACGCTAACGCCAGTGAGTACATTAAGTTATAAGATCTAGATGGGCTAACAAATAGCTACACAAGCACAATATATTGTACTATACAGATTCTGAAGAGAGGAAGAACGTAGACCGACGGTCTTAAGACTGTATACAGAAGTCTCGCAAACAGGGCTACTGCGGCTTTATACAGTGCGAGAGTCTGCCGCGATAGCTGCGCGACCGTGCGAGTCCCGCTAGTGACACTCTAGGAGTGGCTAGACACCTACCCCCACCACCACTGTGAGCTATTTTCAGTCAATTGCTGGCAGGTCGCATTCAAAATTAACCACGATTTGTTTTTTCAATGTGTACACAGTTCAAGGGTTTTTTTACGTGGAATTATGTATTATGCACATCAAAAACTTAATAATTGATTACATTTAACAATTATTAATTTTTTTAATGGTGTAAAGAAATTATTGTTTGTTTTAAATGCGACTCGCCAGCATTTGACTAAAAATGGCGGACAGTGGTGGTGGGGGTAGGGGTCCAGACACTCCTAGAGAGTCACTAAGTCCCGCGATTTAAGCTGATAATAGTATATTTCGTACCTGGTGGCGCATGTCGCCAGGGCGATCCCTGGGCCCGAGGGCGTTTGCGAAGCAACGCCCGAGGGACTGTTGTGATCGNNTGTCGCCAGGGCGATCCCTGGGCCCGAGGGCGTTTGCGAAGCAACGCCCGAGGGACTGTTGTGATCGCCCTGGTTGGATGCGCACCAGGTGCGAACGCTTTTTTTCCTACCGAGGGCGCAGTAAACGACCAAAGGTGACCAAAAACGCCCCGAGGTAGGAAAAGTCTTTTTTTTTCGCTTTGGAAAGAGCTGTGATGTCCGGAAGTCAGAGTCCCCACCAGCGCTCTCAAATATACCTATACATAATACAATAATTAGCCTACAGTTGGCTGCAGTTACATTTCAGAGCGTTGCTCCCCACTACTCTTACATCAGGTCCGCCTGTCCCTACGGCTGATCCAATATACTCCCGTGCTATATAGGAATTTATCAGCTCAAATCGCGGGACTCGCACGGACCCGCAGCTAGCAGGGTAGACGTTCGCACTGTATAAAGCCACAGTAGCTCTACTTACGGGACTTCTTCGATTGTATGACCGTCACATTGCTGCCTCTCCAAGTATAGAAACGAGGTGTCTCTGTTTACATAATCTTCTTGGCTTTACGCATGGACTGTTGGGATATTCTTTATGTTCTACCCATTAAAGCCCTTCATAGTAAGTATACATACATCGCTATTAATCATAGCGCAACAGTCTCAATAATTGGACAGTAGAGTTCCAATGGTTTTCGGGACTCCCTGCTTACCATTACATTTTTGTTCAGTGTAAGAATCATAAAAATGTTGGAAAGAATCTATAAATGCACAATAAATAGGTACTTACATGTCAGACACCAACAAATTTATTCAGAACATTCAAAACGTTAGAGCAAGAGTGCCTATTAAGCCCGGTACACTTAAGTCTATTTATAGAGGATATAGGCAATAAGTAGATTTAGAACCATACTGAAGGTGTTACAGCAGGAAAACTAAAAATCCACTGAAACAGTAAGATTAGTCAGAAATATAAGATTAGAAGATGATAAAAAGATATGCAGAAGGGAGCTATTACCATATTACAAGGGAACCTGCAGATTATTTATGTAAATACATAAGATCTTTCGAAAAAATAAGTAAATTAGGAAATGCAGAGTGAAGCTTGAACATGAAATAATATTTTATGCGTTACAAATTCGAATAATATGTCAATCTAAAATGTAATTCTAACATATTCCTATATCAATGTATAAAGATGATTGATTTATAAGTCTATTAAATCAATTTTGTTTTAGATATTATTGTAAATTAGTATTGATTTAAGAGGAAATTAATTTTGAGTATTTATGACACAAGAAAGATGAACGTAAAAAGAGGTAAGAATCTGTACATGAAATAGATAAATACATATTTTCCCTTTACTAATAATGTCGAAAATATATCATCTTACAAAGTCGTATTCACAATTGACTTTGAAGATTTCAAACATGACCAAAAAAAAGTTAAATTGATTCTGTAATAATAATAGTTTTCCAAATATTATATACGTAGACATATGTATTAATCTTAAACTGAAATACTGATTAGAGACATTCATTAGTATGTAATTAGTAATAATTGTTTGCTGAATCTGTGAACTTATTACATGCATCAACTTTATTTATTCCATTGATTTAGCGTTCACTTGATGAAAATCTATAATGTTGCAAGGTATCAAATAAAACTATGTTTTATGAAATTTTCATATGGTATAAAAATATATGAAAACCACATGAAACTTAAGGGAGTTCTATCGGTAACAGAAA
>JAPYYV010011774.1:0-10612 GCA_030522625.1 Copidosoma aretas | reverse complement strand
AATCACGGAGAAATCGATCGAATTAGAGAGGAGGGGGTGAGGGGGGGCGAGGTAACAATTGACGATCGTCAAAAACACGTAAAAATCAAAAGAATACTCCCGTGATTTGAGGGGCGGTGAGGGGGGGCTTGAGGGGGGGGAGGGGGCGGAGGAAATTACAGTCCTTAAAACTATATATATACATATATATATATATATATATATATATATATAGGTATTCATACGCTCCCGCAGCTTAGTTTCGCGCAGCCGTGAGAGAGAAGAAGAACAAAAAACACGTGGACACTATGAATATAAGTGTATGTAGTAAGGTGTGTGCATACAGCTATATAGCTCGGCACAGTCGGCACACGGAGAGAAGTTGCCACTAATTAAACCAGTGCCACTGATTGAATATTTTTTTCATTTAAAACAGTACTACATTTTTTAGTGCCTGGCACGGGTTTTTGCGGTTCTAGCATCAAAACAAAACATTAAAACCGGAATTTCTCGAATTTTTCTCTAACATAATTAGATTATCTACATTTTTATTCGATTGACAAAATTTACATGCACATCGCGCTGATCTACAATATCATACTATTGTACAAAAGTCTGATGTGTTTCTTTTATCAAAAACTTGCATGAAAATCGAAGAACCAATAAATATTTCACGTTTTAATTTTGTTTTAAGTTACAGTAAAACCTAATGATCCAGCAGCTGGAGTAGCTATTTTTCAGAATACAAAACACATCGCACATTATTACTTCATGCATGAACATCTATAAAAAATTAACTAAAGGGATTAGTGGTAGTTCTTCGGATATAGGTGAAATAAGCGTTGCTTTCTGCCATTCCGAGAATGGACAGTACATTTTTATGGTTGCTGTTTATACTTCACCTCAAAAATCTATAAGGCAGATACAACAAATCGTATTCGAAAATTTGATATACTAAAGAAGGTTCTAAAATACTCCAAAAAAGAATTGGAGATAAATCTGACAGTATACCAATAATATTCAGTGATGACTTCAATATTAATTTCGTGGATGATACCGACCTACCATTACTTCATTTTTTGAATGAAACATAAGGTTTAACTATGTCCGTCGGTCAAAAACTTAGAACGACAAAATATAAAACGACAATCGATGCGGTTTTCACAAGATATTCACATGAATTCGAATCGAGAGGTTTTGTTTCTTACTTCACTTACCATAAACCTATCGTGTCTTTTGTGGAATTCAATGAACTGATTAATAGTACCAATAACCTTGGTATTGTTAAAAATAATGAGAGCGATGCAAGCTAAAAAAAATGTTAATAATGTGGTTCATGAACATTAATGTTAAACAAACTTGTTCTATTTTTAATTAACAATCAAATTATGTCAATTAGTGTTAGTATATATATATATGGGTCAAATCGCGTCAACCGGATCACTTCTGAGTTCAAAATTTGGGAGCACCTACAAAGACGTACGAGGGCTTAAATCTTAGCTTGAGCTATAAGCTTTCAGATTCTACTTGGCCCATTAAGAAATTCAAAACGGCGGATCTAATATGGCGGCTCAAAATTAGGAAAAATTAAGTATTGTCGACAATACACGACATGAAAAACTCTAATTGAAGTATATAAACACGATACTACTTATTACATAAGCGCTTGAACTCCCCAGACTGTTGAGCGAACCCAACGACTACTAGGACACGTAACATAACCTTTAAAATCCCCACAATCCCGTAACGCAAGCTTTTTAAACCAAAAGCTTTACGAATCGAAATATTTGAACTTAATAGTATTTTAAACATGTGTTTTCTAGATTAACAGACTACTCAACGATTCCAACGACTACTAGGACACCTAACATAACCTCAAAAATCCCCACAACCCCGTAATGCAGGCTTTTCAAACCAACAGCTTTAAGAGTCGAAATATTTAAACTTTATAGTACTTTAAACATGTGTTTTTTAACTTTACAGACTACTCAATGAATCAAACAAATACTAGGACACCTAACGTAACCTCAAAAACCCCCGCAATTCGTAAAGCTTTTGGTTAAAAAGGCTTGCGTTACGGGGTTGTGAAGATTTTTGAGAATATGTTAGGTGTCTTAGTAGCCGTTGAGTTTGTCCAGTAGTCTGTAAAGTTAGAAAACACATGTTTAAAACACTGTCAAGTTCAAATATTTTGATTCGTAAAGCTTTTGGTTTAAAAAGCTTGTGTTACGGGGCCAGAAAGCTGTCAGAAAGTATAGCATTGGTAATGCAAGGATTTCTTTTTGTCCAGAACAATTCGAATTATTTTTTTTTTTTTTTTTTTTTTATTTTTAGTATTTAATGAATTTTTTTTGCAGGATCTTAATACATTAGATACTGAAATATAAAATGTCAGAAACTTTTTTTTTAAAGTATGATGTACCTCACTACCCCCATATCGTTTATGGAGGAGAAATAGGTAACATTAAGCAAGTATACGTTGTTGTCAATGGACACAGGTACAGTTTTTGTGATACTTTAAAAGCTGTTGATGCTTGTTACGAGTGTATCGTCACTTTAGATAGATGCGTATACGTTTGTGACTATGTTTGGTGCATTATTCAGAACTTAGTTTATAATATGAACTCTTTTAAATCTTTTCCAATAGTCGATAGGCTTGTCACTGCAATTCAAAATTTGATTGGTTACAGCTACTTAAATTTTTTTTCACAAAATACAAAAATATTCTTAATTCAGTATTTTAAATATTATTCTTTGAAAAATTCATGGTAAAAGCTATTTAATAGTTTAGCGATACCTAAAGTATTTGTTAAAGTGTTGTAAATACAAATATAGTATTCGTATGAATCTGTAATATTGATCACTTAAAAATATTATTGCAATTGGACACTGACTCTATTTTTAATTGTGTTCTTACATTGGTATTAATGCTATATACAAATACGAATTTACCACGAAACATCGTTTAACTTGTTGTAAAATTTATTTCAAACTTTATTGTTAATATATTTTTACCGAAATTATTGGACAATATTTGATGGAATGATTTGCAGGAAGAAATACGCGAGTATATTATAAAACATGATTCTATTTTTAGTAAGTTTTTAACACAAGCAAAAAGTTTTTCTCTTTTTAAAGAAAGTGGACTCATTGATTTTGTTAAATTTAAAATTGGGGAATCATATGAAAAAGAAAAATAATAAAGATTAATAAAATTCTAATAGTTTTGGGTCCAGTATATGGTATACATGTACTTCTTCGAAAAACTTCAAGAATATTTTTAGAATTAATTAATAATATTGACCAAATCATTCAATATATAAAAGTTTTGAAAAAAGAAAAAAACATTGTATCCTATATTATTCCAACAAAAACAAGGTCGGATTACTTTACAGTCGATACAGAGAATCTTGTTTTATCTTTAACACTGTTTTATGATGACTTGGAAACTCGAAATGCGTTAGGAAGTCGATCTGGAGTGAATAAATTTGAAGCGACACACACTTCAATGACTTCCGCCATCTATGAAGTCAAAATTAAGTACTATTTTAATGACATCTCTTGATCTCTCGTACGTTCAGCTGACATGAAAAAGTTTGAAACTGTCGCATTTTTTCTCCTATAATCAACGAAATAAATTTTTTATAAATTAAAGGTATCAGTGTTCTCTATAATAATAAATGAATAACAATAAAATTTAAGTTAGTACTGATATCTGGCGACAATCTCGAATTAAACTGAATTTTTGGATTTGTGGAATCGTTCAATGTAACGCATTCTTGCTGATTTTGTAAGTTAAATCGTAAAGAGATAGAAACGTGCTTGATTGAAAATCCGGAAAAACTTTGGACGAAACAAAACTACGAAACAAATTTGCAGGCGCGTAACCCAACTGAGACTGGGATAAAAAATAAATTCTCATTCAACGAAATTAGTAATGTTCATATCATGCATTACGTCAGTATGGACGTTAAGATGATATGTCGGAAGGCGTGTGTGTCTATGTTATGCGTTCAATATTAAGAGTTTATTTTTGTTAAAAAATATGTAACTCGAAGTGTTTTAAATGATTTAATTTTAAACATTGATTATAGGTTACTCAAAACTAAGCCGACTCTGATTACTTATAATTCCATTAAAAAACAATTTTATTTCAAAATGAGTGCCGCTAAAATGCTAACGTTGATCAGATATTTTGCATTAATTGTAGGACATTCAATCCCAGAAAATTATTTTCATTGGCAACTCTTTATTAATTTGCGCAAAATTATTTATATACTTATGTCGCTAAGATTAGTTGAATCTCACATAAAATATTTACAGCAGCTGATACAATGACATAATAAATTGTACGTACAAATTGTTAAGCCTTTAAAACCTAAATTCCACTTTTTAGTGCATTATCCACGAACTTAAGAGTGACATGGATCGTGTATTCATTATTGGGTGATGCGATTTGAAGAAAGACACAAAGATCTCAAAAATATTGTGCAATCCACTAATTCGTCAAAAAATTTGTTATTAACTGTATCAAAAAAAGGAATGCTTAAGCTCTATTATATGATAAATTCCGATAAGAGTAACAATTATTATAATGGTGTTAATACGATCACTTTTAAAAAAAACAAAGTCAAAATATATGACATTGTATACAGAGTTGGTACTTATGTAGTTATTAATTTAATAAAAATCGATGTAGAGTTTGGTCAGATTAAAAAAATTAAAACGGTCAAGGGAAAGACTCATTTTTATCTTTGTGTTTATGAAGAAATTTTGTTTGACGATAATTATAACGCTCAACTGTGCGATTACAAGCCTACTCAAAGTATTTGGATGAAAGATGGCAATTTAGCCATCAACGAGCCTTGTTTGTTAGTAAAAAAAATAAGCAACACTACGTGTTTCCTGATTATTCTCTATAATTATAAAGTGTCATAAGCTCTACTAATGTAATGTAAGCGTATGTTTTTTTCAAAATTAAAAACATTGTTATTAAATGTATTAGTATTAACTTTATTTCGCCACATGACCAACTCATGCTTAGTTATAATTTTGTTTTTAAGTTTTATAAAATAATTTACTAAAATACATAAGGATACGTTGATCACCTATCAAACACTGTAACTTATACCCTCATCACATTATTTTTAAGCCTATAAATGTATTTCAATCCATCGGATCCCACTCGACTCCTGCTCGCCTCGCCCGTTCAAAGCTTGTTGCGAGCTCTGTACTTGGGTGAACAGCTGCTCCAAGCTATAGGGTGGGCTGTCGTCTCTCTCGGCTGCGAGCTGCCGTGCCAATCTTTTCTCTGTGTACCTCTTCCTCCACCTGTTTGGCTTCTATCTTTGATAAAATTTTTTTTTTAATCTAAACAACAAAAAAATACTATATTCAAAATGCAAGGTTTTTACCCCAAAATTTACATTCTTATGAACAAATAAAATTTTTGGTTGCAAAACAAACTGTTATTTGAATTATCCATAACTATTGAAGTTTATGGTAACCTTCTCCTGTGTGGATAAGAAAAATTCCTATTACACGCTCTATTTAGATTACGAGTGGAAGATCTGGCAATCTTTCTTATGAACGAGTATTTGTGATAAGTAAATGACCATCTACCGTATTTATATTATTCAAAATCCATTACTGTTCAATAAAAATTGTATCATCGTTACAGATCATTATTGTTCGTCTGCTGATTATACTTCTATAATCTTAAGAAACTTCGGAGCACAGTCAAGTCGTCGAGAACACTAGATAGGACTGTAGAAAAATTAAAAAGATTGATTAAACTAGTAGTAGAAGACGGAAAAATAATTATAATACATGTCGATTTACATGATAGTATTGACTAGCAGAAAAATAAAGCAAGACACTAATGTTTGTAGCCGAAGAAAATCAAAGGATAAAGGTCTTAACAGTAAAGTCAAAAAACTGTTAAAATTGTGCTGAAACATAGCATAAGTAATGTAGAATGGAGGAAATTAGTATTGGTAGATAACTTGTGTAGGAGAAGGGGACCGATAAGTCCTAATTTTGTATTAAAGGTAAAGACAGAGGGCTATAGTGCTGTTAAAATTTAAAAGTGACAGCTAGAATTTATTCTAATCATCTACCAATGACCATTGGAATCACAGGCAATAGTATACGTGGGAGAAAGAAAAAAACAGGTGCAGCAGCTTAGACGAAAACAATTATACAGAAAAAAAGTAAAAAATATAAATATTGAAAAATACTAGAAGAGATAGGAAAAAAATATTGGTATTAAATAATTAATTAGCCAAGGTGTAATAAATATTATGAAAAATTAGACCGTACCTAATATAATTAAATAGGTAACAGATATACTAAAAATGATAAGATCAAGATAACGAAAAGATTGCAAAATTAATAAAGAGGATTTTAAAATAATTTAGCAAAAAAGAAAGATCGCAGGTAAACTTAAAAAAGTCAAATAATACAAGAGAGCGCACAAAAATTGAATTAAATGCCGAAAAAAATCTTAAAAGAAAATATCAGGGATAAAAAAAACAAAAAGTCGAAAAAAACTAAGCAAGTAGCAAACAGCAAACTTTAAATAAGTTTTAGAGAGCGATTGGAAAATTCAAACCGAAAAATCAGAGAGATGAGAAAAAGAAAAGAGGCATTAGAAAATAATTTAAAAAATTTGTTAAGAAGCAACAATGATACATTTTTCCGGAAAATGAAAAGAAAAATATAGGAATCAACAGGAAAGTCTAAAAAGATTTTGACAAGAATACATCGATCATTAAAGTAAATAATGTTCGAAGGAAAACAAAAAACGGTATAGTCGCAGGAGACAACGGAATTGTGGGGCAATGTTTCAAAGATCCACCCATGGTTCAGATAATTGATTAAACAAACATTAAAATAGTTTATGAACAGAATCACATGTAATTAACGAGTAAGAAATAGCAAGATTCCATCTTATTCAAAAGGCAGGGACGAAGGACATTAAAACTACTGGGAACTGGCGCATTCAAATATAGGATAAAAGATACCAGCAATTATGATCGCTAAAGGAGTGAAAAGATAGGTAGTAGAGTGTACAATATTAAAGGAGAGTCAGACTGGCTTTGGAGCAAAAAGAAAGACAGAAGACCATACTTTTATTTTCAATAGTTTAATGAAAAATAACCAAAGAAATAAGTCAATAAATTGTTTGATGTGTTTGAAGACTTAAAAACAGTATTTCATAACATGAATAGAGAAATGTTTTGTTGTCATTAGATAGAATAGAAATAGGTATGGACATGATAAAAATGTAGAAAAAATCTATAAATAAACAAAATAACAGGTAAAAACGAGCCTAGGCCTAATAAACTCATTGAAAAGGTTCCAAGGGTAAGGAAATCGTAACCATAAAGCAAAGTACACTAAAGTTTTTTTATAGTGAAGACAGACGGAAAGTGGATTGAGAATAATACAAGAGTTGATATAATAGAACAAAATATTCGCTTTCTTAAATTTTCTGATAATGTTGTGTTGCAAATAAGCATTCTAAAAACAAAAAAAATGCTGAAAAACTTAGATAAATATTAACAAAAAATACACTGGTAATAAACATGGAAAACCGAAAATCTTAATTTGTAGAAATAAAGAAGAGACGGAAATAGATCTGTGTGAATATGAAGGGGAGGTATTGAAAGTTGTAAATGAGTATGTAGACCTATAAGTAAGGTGTTAAACAAAAAGAAGCTTTTCGTGACACGAAAAAAAGATGACAGGTAGGATGCAAAGAGCAGTAGTCGCAGATAGAGAGTTGAGCAAAAGAACTGAAGTAGACAGTATAAATCAAAGATTATTTCTTATGGATTCAATGATATTAGGTTACTCATACGGAGTGAAGATTCCGTACAAAAAAAGAAGAATTCACAGAGAAAAAAGTGATGGTTTACGTAACGAAGTCTCTTTATTCGTGTTGTGATTGGCTAAGACTGGTCAAGCACGGGTAAATTTAAAAACGAGAATATACAAAATTTAATAAAAAGTCATTTCAATAAACGAAAATTAAACCTTTATGTTGTGATATTTACCCTAGCTAATCATTTAATTTTTCTCGAAAAATCATGAAAATAAATATGATTTAATGGCGAGGATTACCGCGCCGAGCGCGCAGTAGCCGGAGCCTTCTGGTAAAAAGAAAAAATCGAATGCAGATTCACAAATATGATGTCAGGTTTAAATGCAAATATACCAGGATATATATCTAAATTAAGGCGGGAAAGGATGACATGAATAAAGTCTTAAGGATGAGGGAAAAAAATTACTTCTATACAATTTTAAAAATGAACAAGAGCAAGTGGCCACAAGTATGCTTGACGGAAAAATTAACGGACATAATCAATAAAAATCAAACCTAATTAGACAAGAAGTTGGAGTGGCATATGAAACTGTAGAGGATAGGAACATAATAGGACGTATAGAGGAAGCACCTGAGGTAAATGTACTTATGAAAATCAAAGAGGATTTTGCAAGGGGGGAAATACTTTTATCAATTAGTAAATAACGAAAAAGTAATCGGCAATCGAATACTCTAATATCTGTAATATTATCAAAAAATTAAAGAATGAACGTAGAGAGAAAAACATTGCGAAAAGAAAAATCTAGCAGGAGATTTGTAAGAGCAACACTAAGATATAAGAATAAAGAAAGGACTCAAGAAAACGAGTTTTAAGTGATAGACTGCACGTTCTAATAAAACAAAAAGGACATAAAGTACATATTTCTATGTAAAAGAAAAAAAGTAGCAAATTAAATTATAATATGAGTAAGAAATAATAAAATGAAGAGATATGCACAAGGAAGATGATTTATGTGAATATATTGAATATATTTCTGTAGGTAAATAAGGCACTGAGAAGTGTAGATGGAAAGTAGAATGATATGCGTTAAAACTTTTAAAAAAATGAAAAAATAAATAAATAAATATTTGTCCTTCACTGACATTTAGTACAAATTTAAAAATGATATCAAATTATAAACTTATATTAATATTTGGTTCTGGAATATCAAAAAATTACTAATAAAAGTGCCTAATTGTTTCTGTGATGATGATGATTCTATAAATATACATATGCATTAATCTTAAGGTTAAATACCGATGAGAATCATTCATGAGTATTAAATTAGTAATAATTATTGTCCTAAGTGGAAACATATTCCATGTATCAACTATTTCTAAGCTAATTCTTATGTGTTCAATTTAGTTGTTTGCGTTCGTACGCATTTATGCTTAAAGAACAAATTCTTTATTAGTATTACATATTTAGACATAATAATAAAAATACTAAAATACCGGGGTTAGTACGTGAAGAGTGAAGGAAAGTCAATATTACAGAAAAATGGTGAAGGTTATGTAATGTAATTACACAGGTAGCAAAGTGACTAAAAATGTTAAGATTTAAGAGGTAAATCATTGCAAAATTTATAAACAGGATTTTAGAATAATTAGGCAAAAAAGGAAAATAATGGGTAAAATTGAGGAATGCGCTGAAGACAAAAAAAAGTAGTGCATAAACTGAATAAAAGACTGACGAAAAAGGATAAATGGAATTATAAGAGACAACAACATTTTTTAATCCGAAGAAATATTAAGCAAAGTAGCGAAAAGACAACTTTGAATAAGTTTTAAAAGCGAGTAAAAAATTGCAACTAAATAAAGAGGGATGATAATAAGAAAAAAGGGCATAAAAGGATAATTTTCAAAAAGTTTCAAAAGGCAACAATGAGACCTGTAATACGGAAAACGAGGACAGGCGTATAGTATCATGTATTTGTATCATTTATTCCATGTATACCCATTTCCGGGCTTTTACGTATCTATCTTTATTTTCCAATTTAACTTACCTGCTGAATTTATCTATTCTTTCCAAAACTCCCCTGGTTTCCCAACCCGAGTATACGAGTATTTCGTGCAAGCCCTTAGTGCAAGGTTCCCCTTAGATGACTAAGCCATCCATCCTACTGGGAACTATTTACAGGGAGCAGCAATCATCTTAAGCACACCCGAAATGGTTTCAGATTAATGGAAAGATGTCCTCCATTAACTATCTACCTTACCGTACTGACTGATACGATCGATAATGACTTTACCGACAAGAGTTTCCCGGAAAAAAGCACCTGAAGGGCCAGACATTGTTTGAAAAAATCCTATAATCGTCTTAAAAATCAGATACGTAGTTTTTCGGTATCCTGGGTACTCTTTTTATCGAAAAAACCTAAGAAAATAAACTCTATATTTTAGACGGGATTGAAACCCCGGTACCTCAGTATTTTTTGGATTAGAAAGCTAGTTTGCTAACTGCTGAGCCAAAAAAGCTCCTTAAATATGCGTATAGTAATTAACAGCAAAGACTAAAAGGATTATAACAAGGATATACCCATTATCAAATTAAAAAATTTACTAGAAAAAACAATAAACGGAGAAGCAACAGTATAAGACAAAATTGTATTAAAATGTTCCCAGAATCTGTAAGTAATTTAAATGATTGAATAAACGTACATATTTAATAACTTATGGACAGAAACACACATTATTGACTGTAGGAAATCGCTAGAATCCATCAAATTCACATGGTAGGGAAGAAGTAGAAGGACGTTAAAACCA
>JAPYYV010011773.1:0-10612 GCA_030522625.1 Copidosoma aretas | reverse complement strand
CATTTTGAGTAACATTCTACCAGCAGATTCTTACTCAGCGACCTGTAGAACCACCTCGTTAGCATTATTTTTAAAAATTTTATTTTGTTTATATTTTCGTCCGCCATTTTGGATCCGCCATTTCGAATTTTTGGAAACTGATAGCAAATTCGTAATAAGTGACCCGAAAAACCCTTCAGTGCCTATAAATTAATTCAAGATTCAATTTTTTCAAAATTTTCGTCCGCCATTTTTATCCGCCAATTTGAATTTTTAAAATCTGATAGCAGATTTGTAATCAGCAACTTTGGAAACATACATATACTTATTTTGACTTAATTTCACTGGTGCTTGTTATTACAATCAAATTGTTATTTACGTATAAATAATGGTATAGCGTTAATAATGAATTTGTAGATTATGTATTACATCCAATCATTGCGGGGGAAACAATTTCATATTCTAAAGCTAATGACGAAGTTTAAAAAAAAAAATTGAAGTGGATTTCTTTAAAAACCAGGTTACTAAAAGTTTTGCCGTTTTTTTTTCAATCTGGACTACTGTGCGACGCCTCGCCCTGCACATCTCCGCCCCATGCCACCCCGCCACCACCCCACCAGATCCCCCTTAAATTTACGTAAAATTCTGCTTGTTGTTCCGTAATTCTAAAAAAACAAAAAAAAAATTATTTTCCGCGTCACCCTTCTCTGCTCAGCTCCGTGACGCCCCTCGCCGCCCTGCCACGCCCCGCGACCGCCCCACAAACATCGGAAGAAGTGTGGGGGGTTTAATTAAATATCAACAAATAAGATAGTTTTAACTGAACAACTATATTGCTGTCAAGATGGAAAAAATGTAGTCTATAAAACTCGTATCTAACAAACTATATCGTTGATAATTAGTTATTTATCACCAGAAGATTTGCACACCTCCCAGGAGTTACTATTGCGGCGCTTGGAGAGTTTTTAAACGGAAATCTTCGCTATGTTAAGAGAAAAATTAAATAATTATAATGTTATTTAATTTAAATTTAACATACACACATTGCGTGCGAACACTGCAAACATTATATGTATGCGTGTGTACATAGAACGGACTATGAAAGAAAGGAAGAAAGGAGAGTAAATGATGCACGTGCACATATATAATCCTCCAATATTAAGTTATTTTCGTGAAGCTGTCTAAAAGTCCCACCCACCTCTTCTCCCCCCTCCCCCTCTTCATGGCCTCCTTATGACAAGCTAATAATTTCTTGACAGCCTCCCAACCAAATACGGGAAAAATCCTTTATTTTCTCCCTTATTTCAAACATACAAAAAATTTCTAAACCCCTTTACCACTCCCCCATGGTTTCACCATGGCCCCTATTCCCACCAACTTTGAAGGGGCACCCCCCACCACTCCCCTACCACTCTTCGATGGCTACACGCACAACTAGCCGCCAAACTGAAACTTACGTCTAACGAATGATTAATGTGTCTTATTATATTTATATCCAGAATTTTTCCAAAGATTTTATTTGATCTTAATTATGAAATTTTTCTGTATCTTACCACACTTGGCAGTGTGGAAATAACGAACATTATTGCTCAAAAATCGATCCAAACGCGAGTTTCGATGTAATAAATAAAAAACAAATACCATTATTAACGTGAAATCATATGCTTTAGGAATCTAATGAAAAATGAATAACAAACCATGAAAAAAATTCAATGTGCACGAAATCGGTAAAGGATTTCATTCAATTCTTAGATAAAATCATCAAACTGTATGATTGGGTATTAGTGACTAACTTTTAAGTTGACTTAAATCTATTTTTTGTAATCAGATACCCTTGAGTGCAACTTATCCTACAGATTCTGGGAATTTTTAAAATGAATTAACAAAAAATTTTCAAGGAAACAATCGTTCCAAAAGCGAGTTTGTCATAATAAGGGAGAAAAAATATTATTACTATCATGAGATTATATGCTACTAGAATCCATGGCGGAAATATGAAAATCCAGCTACATTAATCGAAAACAATTTGATTTCCACAAAATTAGTAGGAAAATACTTTAACTCTCAGAAATAATCATCAAACTGCATGGTATAGCTTTTGTGATGACTCAAATCTGAATTATCCGTTTACTCTGCAAGATAAAAAAATTCGAAGTACAGCTTAACCTACAAGTTCGAAAAAAATTTCAAATTTGATATTACAAGAATGCAATAGTTTAGGACATTTTTTATGTAACTGCACAGTAATTTTATGCAGCAGAAATTCACTGCACAAGTAAAAAAAATCATTCATGATAACCTTGAAACAAATCTAACAGTTTTAAAGTCAGTAACTCAATGTATTTCATTCGTGTAAAAGTTTACAAAACTTTATAGATATAAAGTATTAATGAGAAGCTTTAATAATCCTTTAGAGTCTGCTCTATCAATTCGGTGTGCGAAATTAAATAAGTGAAGTGTAAAATTTGAAGCTCCATTTGCCTTTGCATTTGCAGCCGCCAGCTCTGCTGGCTTTGAGTGTGCTGCTGCCTGCCTGTTCTCAGTGTGACTTCAACAAATCGAAGGTTATTTCAAGACTTAATACGTTTATGTAGAAAATTTCGTATTTTTATTGCATTAGTGAAATCCATTACGTATTAATAGTATTTTATTGTAGGTAATGCTATTTGATGTGTTTGCTTGAATTGTTCATAATTTTGTCTGTTGTATGAGACAAGTTCTCTTCTCATCTTATGTATTGTTACACACACGTTGTTACACTTGGCTCCACCAATATGAAATTACTTTGTTATGAACAGATTAAGCTTGTTAACAAGGTGACCGAGACCATTACCAATTTTAAGAAAATGGGACAGGTTAGAATGACAAGAGGTTAGGCAGCCTCTAGACTGCGACAACTTAAGAGGGCCTTTGATTTATTTAAAGAGAATCATGCTAATATTATGCAATTAACACCACTGACTAAAACACATGATTATTGCAAGGATTAATTGTTTGCATGAGGTTGAGGCGAAGGACTGGATGAATCCCCTAGAGACAATAAAAAGTCTTTAAAATCATCCTGCACAGTATAACACTTATCCTAAACTACATCCAGTAGTAAGTATACAGTATACCTATTATCAGTATATGTACGTATGTATATATTGCAGGGTTCCAGGGGAGAGGAGAGACGCCGCGAATACGCGCAAGGCCACGAGCGGGAGCAAGAGAGCGCGAAATAGAGCGCCGGCGCATGGCGGTTTAGGGGGCTTTAGCTGGGGCGGGGGGCCCGGACGTGAGGGAACGCTGGAGAGGCAGCGGATCAGGCAGATTGAGTCGGGGTGCCTCAACGGAAAGCTGTTCGGAAGACTTCTCTTGGACAAATTAGCTGCGACGTCGGCCTCGTGGTGCCTGGTTTTTCTCTATCAATTTGTATTGTTCGCTTGCGTCGCCATTATACCCGTTTTGGCCTATCGTCATCACTGCGTTTGCTGCGTTTTCCTGGTACAGACACCCGTGAGTATTCCGGGTGATTGACACGAGTTGAGAGGACAGGTTCGTAGCGATTCTATCGTTCTCGTCATAGAGGTGGTAAAACCCTAGTGGTGATCTCGCCGACGTACCTGTTTTCGAATACAAGGGCAAGACCCCGTAGATTTTGTATTACCGAGGCCTTAGTTTTCTGTTAACCCGCGTTGTACGGCGTTGATAACTCTCATATAAATTATCGTACTTTAGACGTTATATATTTAAATTCAGAATGACAATCCGATGCAATGCGTGCCAATTTTGAATTTAGGAAACATATTATTGAAGCGATTCGAGTGTTGTCGAGATACCGTACTTTAGGTTAAAACGTATTTCTTTGCGTCAATGTCTTGATTCGATGATCTGAGTCTGAATAATTCACCCAGACGTCCTTATTCTGTAACGGTAATGTTTGAGCCTGAAGTATGCAGAAATTTAATTTGTATCACGTTGAACCCTCGGAGAGCGGTGTGCTTTTTTTGCCCTTTAGTATTATTACGTTCATTTTTATACACCTTATGATTACGAGTTCATGCGATACCACGCGTTTTACAAGGCATTTTTTTTTTCTTTGACTAAACAATATCAGATAATATTTTCGTTCATATTATATGAGTAATAATTTGTTTTATCTGATTTTTTTTTATGGCACATCACACTGATATGTGTTCGTGATCGTACTAGTCGCGTGCAGCGAATATGAATCATACAACCTTGAATTTCTTTGCAACAGTTAAATTAAAAGTTGTACCTTAGTTACTTCGTGCGTACCGACACGCTGAGCGTGTTATAATCAATTGTAAGGAACATTTAAATTGATATTAAAATAATTTGTTCAATAAGTCTTAATCTTCATTATTATTATCGTAAAGAAAATTAACTATAAAAATAATATTTCGTCCTTCCTGGTACCACCGACCCATATACGCGTCATACGCGCATCATCAAATACAATACCCTGCAATATATATATATTGGGATTACATATTGGGAATCGTAAGGCCAACCGAACTACGTAGTTGGAAACCTCCTTCCAAACCAAACATCTTTTGTTAACATGTACTTTTTTGAAACCATCATATTTTAAGTACTAAAATGTACATCCCATAGTTTATTCATGAGTATTTATATATTTGTTTTAAGTTGTGAGAAATTTTATTGTGCTACTTATTAACTATTTATATAAGAACTGCGATAAATGTACGATTTCAAAACTAACATTGCATCAAAATTACGTCCTCAACCAACAATTTTTTTTATGTTATCTTAAAAATGAGCGTTCAGGAGGAGTCATCAGGGAAAAAATATTGCAAAAACTTGGATATGTTTCCCAGAAAATTCAGTTGTTTGTATAGAAATAGGAAAAATAAGTGAACAATTGAATTTTCTGGGAAACCTATCCAAGCTTTTGCAAGTTTTTACCTAATGACTTCTAATGGATTTGATCAAGGAAGAGGATGAGCAAAAAAATTACAAAACAGATGTACATTGAAAAATATTAAAGTAATTTATTCAATTTTTTTTCAAGCTTCGGTATCTGAAAAAATTGACAATAAAATTATATGAAAAAAATGGCATGATTTTTAGCATCAGCTATAGTATTGACAGGTTGATTGGCACTTCTCACAACTTTTAACAAATATTTATAATAAAATATTCAAAATATGTGATATATAGGGGCGATGAGCCACCTTAAATAACTTTTGCTTAAAAAGTTGTGGCAAATATTTGTAACATAACACTTTAAATTTCTGTATTTATACAAGTTTATTTTATTTATGAGCATTGTACAAATTGATAAGTAACGTTTATTTTAAAAGTTCGATGGTATTACTCATATGCGTAACTCCAGATAACCAAAGCGATCTCATAAGAATTTGCTTAAAATTCGAACAAATATAGTCAATACATGAAATGAGTTCACTAATTCATCAAATAATTGTTGCTCATATACTACTGATAATGATTCTGTTTGGTATTCATGGTAAATATTGATACACATGTATATGTATATAATATGTAGGCAATTATTGTTTTTACAGATACAATTATAAGCCTTTTTTTTTGATATTTCTAAACATTTTAGAATCAATTATGAATATAAGTTCATTGTAAGATATCATTGTGAAAATCTTACTTAATATTATTAATTTGGATTTTTTTATTTTATTATTATTTCATATCCAATATATATATATATTTTTATATACTTCTGCATTTCCTCTTTTTGTTTCATAACTATTGAAAATGCATATCCCCTTCGACCAATATAATTTTTATTTTTAATAAAATATAATACGTAAGTAATTAAACATACTTCAACATGTAAGAATTTCTTTTTTTATTGACGTACTATTATGATTTATAACGCATGATACATCGTTGAACATTCGATCTTTACTCTGTAGTGCCTTATTTGCCTACATAAATATCTTATACATTTACATAAATCATCTTCCTCCTGCATATCTCTCCATTATTTTTTAATCCTATTTTTCTGACTAATATTATTGTTATTATTATTATTATTTAACTTGCTGGTTTTTTCCTCATATATAGAAATATGTGCTTTATAATTTTTTTCTTTTTTCTTTTATTGCAGAGCCTAAAGTCTGTCACTTACAAACTATTGAACTCACCTATATGTTGTTCCATTTTGCTATACTTTTTTTTCTCTGTATTCATTTTTTTTTTATATATATGAGGGATGATAGAGTTGTTAATTACCATATACTTTTTCAATATTTCTTAAGTGACAAAAGTCTTCCTTTTCTTTGTTAAATCATCTTTGATTTTCCCAAGTTTATTTTCCTTCGGTTGCTCTTCTTATAAGTCTCATCGTTTTACCATCCTCTACTTTTTAATATACTACTCTCTATTTCATGCCTATTTTGTATGATTTTTATTGATGTAGTCCGTTAATTCTTCGATTAAGCATAAATAAGGCCACTTGCTCTCATCAATTTTTAATATTTGCAAAAAGTAAATTGCTCCCTCTTTTCTTATGCCTCTTTCCAGGCTAACCCTAATCACCTCTATCTCTTATATATATCTAAATGTGTTTGCATTTAAACCCAACACGATATTTGTAAATCTGAATCTATTTAATCCTCTTTTTCTTTCCTTTTCGATTTCCAAATCCATGCCTACCTTTCCCGCTTCTAGTTTCCATATATATCCTTGTGTCATTGCATTTTTACTCAACTACATATTTGGAATCTGCCTTCTATGTTTTATGTTTCATAGGCGAGTCTCCGCTACGTATGTGCAATATAATTTTATCATTTAATCCATGAAAAATAATCTTGGTTTTAAACTTTCTACTTTATCTCTTTTGCTTAAGCCTAAAACTGCTTTGACTGTCCTTTGCTTCCTACGTGTCATTTTTTCTCCGTGCCACGAAGATTTTTTGTGGAGAACCACTCTTCTGGGTCCATGACCTTGTTTGAAACTTCCAATGCACCCAGTTCAAATGCGACCAGATATGTTTCTATCCCATTTAATTCCTAAAAATTAACATTTTCTTTTTTTTTGTTTTCTTCCAGTATATATTGTTTGTACCTTATTTATCTAAGTCATTCTGCTTATGTCTTGTGTCTTCAAAATGCTCGGTACCTAAAACAATGTCATCAGATAATTTGAGACAGTGAATTTTTAGTTTGCCTACTGTTACAACTCCTGTATTATTTTATATCCACTTGTCGTCTATATTCTCCATAAATAAACTAAAAAGTACCGAGTTTTATAAGTACCCTAGCCTTACCTATTTATTAATTCAAATAAACTTGTTAGCCACTGGCTATAATTAACTGTTTTTTTTTGTATATTTTCAAATTCTTTTCAACAATTTCGACATTTTCGTACCAATTCCTTTTAAATCAAATTAGACCAGGAACATTTCTCTATTTATTCTTTATTTATGTTATCAAATTCTATTTTAAAGTCTACAAACACAGCATATAATTTATTGACGACTTCCTCTAGTTTACTTTCAATTATTTAGTACTAAAATATGGTATCTTGTTCTTCCTTTTGCTCTGGTGCCAGCCTCTATTTTACCATGTTTTAATGTTCTACCAGATTTTCTACTTTTTCAGCGATTATAATTGCTTAAATTTTGTATGCTACCTTTAAAAAGCCACTCCTCTGTAGTTTTAAAGTTCTTTTAATTCTCCCGTGCCTCGCGAATTTAATAAATTCTTGCTATTTCCCACGCTTCGACAGTATGTGTGTTCGCTTATAAGCGATGAAGTATGTTTGTCAAATAAATCATCCAAATTATTTGGAGATCCTTAAAACGGTTTTCCATAATTCTGTCTTCCCTTGAGTCTTCTCTGTTTTTTATTTTTCCCAAGACATTCTTTTATTTAATGATGAATATATTCTCCCTTTTTTTGTTTTTCGTATAATATGTATCATCGTTGGCTCTTGACAACTTTATATAATTATTCTTTTATGCCTCTTTCTTTATTACCATCCCACTTTTTTTCATGTTTTAATTTTTTAAGTGGTCTCCAAAACTCATTTAAATTTTACTTTGCATAGTTTTCTCAGACTTGGTAACTTTTTTTATCTCTTATTATTCCATTTATCCTTTTTACGTTAGTCTTTAATTCTATTTTTACTCTCTCTTTAATTTTTTTAGTATTATTTGAATTTACCTATATTCCATACTCTGCTCAATTATTGTGGAATCCTTTTTATCGATTTGCAATGATTTATCTTTATAGATCTTATCATTTTTAGTTCCTCTGTTATCTGTGTAATTACATTACGTAACCTGTCCTATTTTTTTTGTGATATTTATTCCATATGTATATTCGCCCACCTGCGCGCTCTGCTAGCCAAGCTCCCAATTTTTTATATTTATAAAATTTATCATATTATTAATTGTTAGATGAATGTATAAAATTATTTTAAAGATTAGCAATTTTTCTTTTATTTATTAAAGAAGCTTAAAATAGCTCCATTCTCCAATTAAAAAAATGATGAACGAAATATATTCCAATTTTTTTTTTATTAACAAAGATTTTAATTTTTTTTTTCCTTTCATAATGCTATTCTAAAAATATTTCTTTTAAAAAAACTTTTAATTCAAAAAATATTAGAACATTGAAAAACATAATTGCTTGGGATAGGACTTCAGACACATGCCCAGACGTAATGTATTATGATTTTAAATAAATAATAATTAAATTCAACTTAGCGTATATTACCAAGTGCATTTATATAGAACAAATACAGTATCATTTTTTTGGGGTAACTCACTTGCTCTTTTTTTTCAAATTACCATTTCTTTTAAGTACTCATAAGACAACTATCAAAACTATAACAAACATAACAATAATCGGACTTAAAAATAAATTTAATGACATCTATATTGCATCAATATAATATTATCTGTATACTTATAACAGTATAATAATTCCGCTTATTGAATGCATTTATGATCGTTAAATTTTTTGCGCACTACATAAACATTTTATACAATTGCCACCATTCTATTTAAAAAGCTTTTATAATGTCCAGTTAAATCCTGATTTTCTTTCAGCTAAAGAGACTTCTTACTGATTAGAATATTTTGACTGCGTAAATTCTAATATTTTGTTATTATGAATGAAATTTTCCTACTCGATGTATTGTCAAACTTTGTAAACAAAATTTAAAAAAATTATTACAGGCTTAAAATTTGTTACATTGAGTTAATTTATTCTTTTTATACATGTATTCTTTTTTAATTTTTTATAATACTTATAGTTGATGTAATTCTAACTTATAAAATAGTCTATTAAAGATATAAACAGTGAAACATTGAACATTAGACAAATCTCATTTTCTAAAGAGGTGTTAGTATGAAGAAAACAAATTTTTTGAAATAACAAAAGAATTACCAAAGAAATTTAATTAGCATAATTAGTATTTTAAAAAATGAAGTCTTTTTGATTATTACTATAAATCTTAATATTAACATTATGGATAAAATGCATCAGAAGATCTTTTTGGTCTTTCTACTGAAATTAATACCTTTATTTACCGATGAATTATAGTAGCGTTTTTTCTGTACTAAAAACAAATACACGTAATGAGAAAAGACTTCATATATCATGCTTCCGTTTAAGGAATTCTTTTTTCAGCTCATTTCACAACCTCCGATCATGATTGATATTTTTCTAATATGAAATTTAAACAAACACTTGTTCAATAAGTATTGCCTTCCGTGCATACGCCCCTTATAGTATACTCTGTCTTACTTTAATATTACGCATGATTGTTATTCTTTTAGTAAAGATGACTATCTTAGAGAAATCAGATTATTTTTTGAAACAAACTGATTATCGACCAATCAGCAACCAGATATGTGACCAAAATTTTTTTGGATTTCAACTTGTTATTTGATATGTTTTTCCACATAAAATTACATATGACAGTACCAATCTAAAAGCCATTATGTATTGCTATGCGTAATACCATATATAATGCTATGTATAATTACATGTGGTTTTACATACAAAAATGGCATACAGAATGACGTTATATATTTTAAGGTGGGTCTTTCCAATAAATTATCTAAATTAGACTAAAATTTTGTACAATAATTAAATTTCTAGAACCTTCAATTTATAGAAAGTGTGACTGAATAGTTTATATCTAAGAAACTAATAGTGAAGTCAAAGTTTACGATGAAACAGAAAATCATTTTCGGGAGTGAGCTGGGGGGGAAGGTAGGGTGGGGGGTCTCGTGGGGAGCTAGGGTGGAAGCTGGGGGGGAGCGGGAAGGAGTTAACCCAACTTTTGAAGCTCAAATTTCAGGGTACATAGAAGCGAAATTTACCTTATTCAGGGGGAGATCTGAGGAGGAGCTGGGAGGAGTGGGGGGAGCTAGTACTCGCACTAAAATCATACAACTATATTATATAGGAAGATATATATATATATATATATATCTTCCTATATTATATAGTTGTATGAACAAAACTGAGTCCTAGCCCCCCCGCTCCCTTCTGCTCCCCTCAAATCACGTAGTTATATATTCGATTTTTACGTGATTTTTGTTACAATTTTTTTTGGGCTAGCTCCTCCCCGCTCTCTGCCCCCCCCCCCCCTCGCTCTCACTCAGCTCCCG
>JAPYYV010011772.1:0-15371 GCA_030522625.1 Copidosoma aretas | reverse complement strand
CAAATTATTAAAATAAAACATAAAATTCATGAAAACATTATAAGATGCAGTTATTTCCGACAAATTACATTTTTCAAATTAATCAATTAATTCAAAAAACTGTATTATTTTTATTTGTGTAATGTGTAAGACAGCAGAATAGGCTATTATTGAATCAACTTGCATTGCACTTTACCTCGCAGTTGACGTACATCTTTTTTTTTTTTAATACATAATTCACAATTATTTTTATCTACTAGTTAATACATAAGTCTGTTAAACAATCATACGGCACACGTATACAAATTTAATAGAGAGATATAATAGAACAATAAAAACGTTCCGATACTATAAAGTTAATTCATTATACCATTAAGTGAAGTAATACAAAAAATCATATATTGATCAGTTTTGCGTGTTTTCTTTTGGTTGCAGACATTTTCTTCTCTTTCTTGTTTTTTTGAGAGGTATATTGCCGTATTCTTAATCTAATGTAATAAAATATAAAGTATGATAATATGTCAGAAGCATGATCTTGACATGGGAAAGTGAATTCATAATTTTTCATGACTTCGTCGACAGTTTGATAAAAAACATTCGCATTGTTCGCATTGTTCGCAAAACATTTCTCTATGAAGTTAATTAAACTGAAAAAGTGTGTGTTAGCATGTATCAGCCCTCCATTGGTCTTAAGATCTACTAAATAAGCATAGGAATTTTTTTTATCACATTTCGTTAAAGCATGATGTTTGATGTTTACGTCGAGACCGTGCAGGTTGTGCGTGAGGTTGTGTCAATGCGCTGGGGCAGACGACGTATGCACGTCGACTGGTACACGTACAACTTGACTTACGCGCACCACGGTCAGTGGCGAGCTTGAGAAACTTTTTAGCTTCCATAAGAGACATACCCCCACTACCGGCGTTTCCGGCCCCGTATGTACGACCGCGGTCGTGCATAAAGCGTGACAAAAATTGAACGCTAAGCCTGGTGTGGTAGGAAGGCATTATCGTCAGTACACAGACACTTCTTAGGCTAACACTTCCACCCGACACCAACTTTTCTAATCGATTACAAGTTGTTACAAAGACGTACATAGACGTGTACTATTATGCCTGTATAATGTGTGGTTTATGATGCTACGTTGCATCGTATATCGATCACATCAGACTCTAAAACGCCCTGTGACTCGCTCTTGTATGAAGTGGCTTTGTGTGTCCGCAGCGTGAGACGACCGATGTAGCGGGCAGAATCTTATCATCTTTCTGGAACCTATACTTTTAACTTAAGATGGCACACTTTTGTATTGTACGAAAATTATTAATCCTGATTCGATTACTATAGGCTGATTTGACATAAGTTATATTAATGGTAGGTTTTATATAACCCGCTTAAAGAAAGGAAGAACGTTAAGTGTAAAAGACCTGTGTACGCAGGGGCCGCCGAACTATTCGTTGTGTGGGAGGGCTAAATGGCATTTACATGCATATATAGATGTATACACTTTCATTCACAATTATCTAAACTAGGGAGTTAGAGCCCGTCCCCCGGTTAATTGACCCCTGCCTCCTCGCCTGCCTCTACGATAAAAGATAAATGCTGGTCATATTGAAGAGTTTGAAAATATTCAGTTAAAAAAAACAAATTTACTCGAGATGTGCAAATATGAAGTTATAGTAAAGTTGGTGAAGATGAAACTGTATTTTTTTAAATTGATCTAAGTAGTGGGTACACTAATCATTTTACGTTAAAATGTGTAAGTAGAGTAACCGGAAAGGTAGAAATTCTCGAGTATATACTAGATGTTTGTAACACTTTTATGGTTCCTTGATATGTAAGTATATGTTTAAATGTAGCCAATAACACCTTCTTTTGTTACCTGTGCATAGAATATATGTAACGAAGTAGCCTTAGTGGGCTTTCCGCAGAATCTTCACAATATGTAAAATGTAATAAATACTATGGTTGCGCAATACAAACTAGCCCTTTGCTACTGCACTAAAAATACTACTGTGCCACGGAGCCCGTATATATTATTTAAATATCCCAAATAATCAAGAACTAAGAAAGGACAGTTAGCCCGAAGGTTGCGAAAAATCCTGTTCACCCGTTTGATAAATTTGATGCTATTAATAAAAGGCGATGCATTAAACTCCGGGTCTACTGCAAACATTTTATCAAAGACGTATACAATATAATTCATCATAAAGTTTTTTACACTGCTGAATAATGTTTTTAAATTAGCCACGACCGTTTTTTTGTTTAATTCTAATTCTGAGCTTGTGTAGAACAAATTGTTTTGTTCTACACGTGTGTACAATTTCAAAGCACCTACTAAACGTTTGTGTATAATGTAATGAGCGACAGTTGTGTGAGATTTACACAAGTCCATTCTTCAGCATTCCGATTCCTACACTTGTGTTAAACACACTGGTGTTTGTACACTAGTCCGGGGTATGAAATATTCTTCATCATCCCGATTCCTACACTTGTGTTGAACACACTGCTGTTTGTACACTAGTTGGGGGTATGAAATATTCTTCATCATCCCAATTTCTACACTTGTGTTGAACACACTCGTGTCGGTATACTAGTACGGGGTATGGAATTTGTGTCCAAATTTTTGTGTACAATGCTCTGTGTAGAGATGGCATGTTTTTAATATTAATTCTACACTTGTGTTGAACATGCAAATGATTGTACAAGACCAAAAAGTGTAGTGCATGCCAATTTTTTATTGTTTTGAGCAATTGTTCTTTGTGTTGGATGCACTGTGTTGAGATTACAGGTGTAGAAGTGGCCCCCCCCTTCTTTAGAGCACGGTAATGAGTCCAGCGTTCCAGCGAGGAAATAAGAACAAAAATTTTTGTTAATAAAAAAGGTTTCCTTTTTCTTAAAAAAACATTTATTTATTCATTGCAACTTGTTAGTTTATTTAATTGGATATTTTTACATATTTTGTGTGAACTACTTGCAATTAAATTTTTTTATCACCGAACGTATATTTCTCCGTATCCTCCAAATTTTATGTAATGTCGGAGTGACGTAACTATGATTATATTAACGCGTTTTAGGCCTAAACTTCCGCCTGATAGCCTGAGCATAGATTCGATGGATTAGTAGAAATAAAGCCAGAGCTCAAAACGGTAGCCACGCGTGCTTAGAAGGGTTATCCTCATGGCGCCAGTTGTACATATATGGCTGGACCAGTGCTTCCTATATGGAGGTCCGCTTTTGTGTCCGTACTCGCATCGTTGGTGTTTAATACGATATTGCGGCGTAATACTGATTGGGGGTCTGTCTCCGACAGTATTCTCCCGCCTTAATCTTTCATGCGCCTAATTTTTCGTAGTGTGTAAGGTAGGCGAGTTTATGGAAAATCAAAATATAAATTTTTAGGCCTTACTTTTTCCTTGTCTTGCGGATATAATATGTCAGCAACAGGGGGCGCGTGGCTCTGGATCGTAGTCGGTTCCGGCAGAGTCTGGGTTTACGAAAGGCTCTGGATCGGGGTCGTCCCAGCAGAGTCCAAATCTTAAACCGAACTAAGCCGCAAGTATGCCTGAGCTCGGGCAGACGACCTGCTTATATACTAGTTAGGATATTGACTCGCTGACAAAGATGCAAGAGAGCTGGATTAGAAAGATTCTAGACGGTTCTAATGATTTATAGTCAAATGGGGAACCTCCTATAGTTTTCCGTTCTTATGTTGGCTACTCACAGTAGCTGCACGGATGCTAATAATTTGATACACGGCTCTCTTGCTGTAGAAAAAGGGAAGAGACTTTTAAGGCATTCTTATCACCCTCCGTCTTTCCTGTCTTTCATAACATTATTTTAGAATTGTACAAAATTGTAGTGTATTTGCAAAACACATCTTTTGGTACGTTCGGTGGTTCAGCCGCCTCGAGCGATATGCTGGTTTTAGCGAACCTTGCTGATGGAAAATGAACGGCAAAAGTCGCCTAATCCAAAGTGGAGTTGCCGAGGAATTGGTACGTATTGCAACTTGGTTTGCGCACTTTCGCATATGATTTGTGGGGTTGATTGCCCTGAGCTATTTGATAATGATGAATTTGGTGTTTATTCGCAAAATCTACTATGTTAACCTAAACTGTTAAAATTATGCTCATCCAGGACAGCATATTGCTCCTAGTTTTGCAAGTAGACCTTGGCCAATCAGACATTGACCGGGAAAAATTATTCGAGCTAAATTTTTTCACGCCATCTTATTCAGAGAGTGCCACTGTACATAAAAATGCATGTTGCCAGTCTAAAATATGTTCAAGTATTAATTAAACTAATTTTGTTTAAGCAATGTTAGAAAAAATAATTTTTCGTCGTAAAAAAATGTTTTTTGTATTATTGAGGTCATGACTAACAAAAAATATTCTTAGATTTTTTTCTCTAAAGTTCATAGATTCCAAGTAAATAATTCTTGAAAATTCAAAAAACCCAAAATCAGCAATTTTCAGCAGTCACTAACTATATGAAAACATCAACTTATTTATGAGGAAAAAATTGTTAAATATACTTTAATACATATACAGCAATGTCACAGGTAGATATCCTCTTGTTTTTTTGTTTGAGACCTTGTTTTTTAAAAAGTAGAAATAATGTTTATGTGCGCAAGTTTATACCTGTATATACCTAGCGTCATGCATGTATATAGGTATAGACTACCACGCAGAAACATCCCTTTTACTTTTTAAAAAACAAGGTCTCAAACAAAAAAACAAGAGGATATTTACCTAGGTCATTTCTGTATACGTATTAAAGTAAATAAGTTGATGTTTTCATATAGTTATTGACTGCTGAAAATTGCTAATTTTGGGTTTTTTGAATTTTCAAGAATTTTTTACTTGAAATCTATGAACTTTAGAGAAAAAAGTATAAGAATATT
This sequence comes from Copidosoma aretas, assembly GCA_030522625.1. NCBI lineage: Eukaryota > Metazoa > Arthropoda > Insecta > Hymenoptera > Encyrtidae > Copidosoma > Copidosoma aretas. The sequence continues at coordinate 10,489 of JAPYYV010011772.1, read as the reverse complement.
TTTTGTTAGTTATGACCTAAATAATACGAAAAACATTTTTTTACGACGAAAAATTATTTTTTCTAAAACTGTGTAAGCAAAATTAGTTTAAACAATACGTGACCGCATTTTGGACTCACAACATACATTTTTATGTACAGTGGCACTCTCTGAACAAGATAACGTGAAAAAATTGAGCTCGAATAATTTTTCCCGGTCAATGTCTGATTATAATAACAAAGATATTCACAGATATTCACGTGCACCTTGGTTTTCCAGCCTCGTTTTTCCAATTCACAGAAAAACCGATTAAAGTCTATAACTGTATTTACTTTATGTTGAAGATCTGATTTTTTACGTATTTATAGTGCAAAAATATCATGGCTTATTGATTAAGTCATCACAATAAAGTATAATTTCACCGCAATCACTACTGACCACCCAAAACGCTGACCTTGGCCACGGCTGGAGGCGCTACTTTGTACCGCATAGCGAATAGCAAAGATCACAAAGCACCAATATGCAAAAGAAATAAAAGCTGTTTTCATTCATTTATACAGAAGCTTAACTTTAAAGGTAATTTAAAAAACGTTTATTTTGAAATCTTATCTCTTTTTTTTTTTAATTTAATCGATTGCAGTAATGCTCTTGTGTAACGATATTTTCAAATTTGTCATCCACTAACTTGCACCTCATGTTGCCGACTTCAGAGGCACATGGGGGAGAATCAACGTGTTAACAGTGGGGCTCCGAAACATAATGATTAAGGTAGTTGTATGCCTACTACGCTGAGCAGAGACATATTTGACCTCGCATTCGCCAGTGTAGTATTCTTTTTGTCTCTCTAGCACATGTCTACAGATATAACCTTTAGCAGTTTTTACGGCGGTTAATAATGTATTTCTTATCTCAAAAATACCCTTGACTTATTTTGTAAAATTGAATAAGATCATTAGATATTCTTGCAGTACAGAAAATGCCGTGGCTGTATACTAATTCAACCACTCCATATGTCTCACATTCTTTTTCTCCCAGTGATACAGGCTGTAGAAACAATTCAAATACTGCATCTTTTGTTGAAATAACCAAGAAATATCTTTTTTGACACGGCGTGCGCGGGGAGCTCCATGTAGTACTATCTATTGTGGCTCTGAAGACCTCGATTTATAGACATGCCTAATAACTCGTGCGCAGCACTACTGCGCACACGTTTGAACGCGTGTGTAAGTAAAAGTCTTTACAGAGCGATAACAGATGGCTCTTAATCGAGCTCCCCGCGCACGTTGTGTCGAAAAGTCACATACACCACGCATGCTAGGGGAAATGTGACTCACACACGCGTTCCCCGCGCACTAATATCGTAATGTTTACTAGACTAACATTAATTCGTTAAGTGGGAAATTTAAACATTTAATTCCTATCAGATGTTTCTATACCATTAACTCTTTGATTAGAGGATTTCAAACTTCGCGCTTAACGAATTAAGCTAAGGCTAGTGTACTATACTAGCACTAAGTGTACATGATTCGGAATGTTTTTGTCGCATCACATTTACATTTGTTTGTACGTATAGACTTATTTTCCGTTGTATCATTCAGCATTAAGTGTAAGGTTATGTGCGCTTGTAACTGGTTACCCTTGATTTCCGAGTTCTTACCAGACAATATAGATACTATTGAGAATAGTATCTATATTCTCTGTTCATACCGAGTTTATAGGAAATTCACCAGTAAGATCTAGCGGTTTAAAGTTAGCAAGAAAAACTTGGTTGACCAGCAGAAGTGCTTGGATTCCTACCAATATTTCAACAACTTTGATGCTTCTATTATTTAGCATATCTGTAGTATAGGACAAAAAAAATTTATTCGTATACCTATCATTTTTTCGTACTATGTAGCCTTTCTATTCGTATACTAGAGCTTTACGATTTGTGACTGCAAGGCAAGGTTACTCTAAAACAGTGAAATTTCCACTTAGTTTCCAATGAAAACAGCGATTACTACCGTAATAGTCAATATCGGCCCTTAGCATACAGTCAAAAAAATGATCACGATCGAAATAGATACAATTTTCCCTGGTTTAAAATTGGAGAGTATATTGCATCACAAAGCAAAAAGCACAAGTATCCAACATGGCTTGAGAATCAAAATATGTGCCCTCCTGGAACATAGGCCTAGCCGCAGCGATTGCATTTTTTATTGCGTTGTCATTTTCCAAATTGACAACTTTTGACGCATAGCCGTTATTATGGCTCTTTAAACGTGCTGGAGTGACTGATGAAATGTCAAAGTAGAAAAAAAATTGTTTATCGTATCGTCAATCGAAAAATTAGATTTATAGATTACAAATATTACTACCAAGGGCCAAAGATAATATGCTGCTACCGTCCCGTCGCAGCAACAGTTACGGGACAATTTCTAGTTTGATGTGGTGTAAAACATTCTCATACTTGAGGCAAAATATGATTCAATAAAATCAATCCATAAACTTTGATCAAGAAGGAATCCATATCAAGTTTTCTCAAATATAATACCAACGTTTTTCAGGAATAACTTATGATTGCTCCAAAAAGGTGTGATATCTCATAATAATCAACCTTTGAAAACGGTCAAAAAATAAAATACCGGTTTGAATGTTGAAAATTATTTTTTTCTGAATTCTCTTCTAAAAAAGTAGGGAGCTCCACAACAATTTTTTGCCAAGCTTGAATATGCTCCAACTATTGTAGCAAAATTATATAGTCAAAGAAAACAATATTCTTTATAAAGTGCAACAATAATGAGTGTGTATTCAAGATTGGCAAAGAAATTTTGTTAATCTCGCTAGTTTTTTATAAGAGATTTAGAAAAATTCATGTAAAACACTTAAACTGGCATTACATTTTTTCAACCTAATTCAAAGATTGACTGGAGATTTTATTATAGTGCAATGTCTTTACCAATTATTTTAACCCTGCTTATAATTACAGATATAACCAAAATTCTAATAATGGTCGTCTCATGAAAGCAATACACCTTTAGCCTTTAATAATTTAAGTCATTTAAAAATAAAATTTATCGTCAAAAATACTCATTCTTTTCAATATTGATTTGTAGATATAACAGGTAATACAATTCATTACAAAGATAAGCATAAAATATATAGAAATTCATGCTATGTTACCTGACAAATTCCAATATAAAATGTCAAAGAATTGAATTTATCTATAAAATTATGTTACAGACAAAACTTTTTCAATGCATGTATACATATCATCTCAACTAGTTTTAATTAATAACGTTTCATTAAAACTTGTACATTTAGAAAGAAGACTAAAAATACAATGTATGATCTTCTTACCTATTTTTGCTACACTGGCGAAAAGAATCCAAATTCCTATAATAAATGGTGTTTCAACTCTCGTAAACTCAATATTGAATAATTGATATTGCTTTGTGCTTTTCAAACTTAAATTAGACCTATCTAAGTGTAGTAAATCATTATTTTTAATATCATTCTTAGTTATATGTTTAATTGTATAATCTAAATTGCTTGAGAATGGTTTTAGTATTTTCTCAAAAGATTTTCTCTGAATGTGAACATCCGATTTATCATTAATTTCATTCAGTTCATCATCAAGAATCAAATCATGTATTTCCACTGAACTTGTACAGCTTATTGAGTTCACATAATTCCAAAAACATAGAAAAAATATCACTAATTTCTTCCTTTTTTTAAACTGTAATGATTTTTTTGATATCATTTTTAAGCTCTGATATAATCACTGATTTATCGTCAGCTTCACTGTAGAAAATAAGTATTTATAAAATCACCAGAAAAACCCCTCATCTTAATAAGATTCATAGATAAATGATTCATAGAGAATTTCTTTTAACGTCAACTAGAAGACCTACTGCACCTGTAATCGCAATTATACATACATAAATATATATATATATATATATATTTGTATATATGCATGTACATATATAAATGTATATTTTAATTCGTACACTATAATTAATATATATTCTTCCTTTTAGTGATTAGTAAAACACTGAAATGATGAAGAATCTATTTATCATAAAAGAAAATTGATCGTTAGCTCCAATGTCACCTCCAATTTTGTTTCTTTGACATGCGCATTGAGATGTCGCGCATTCATAGAATAGCATTACTGTTTAAGATGAAAGAAGTATTTTATCACAGTACATAAGTTTATAAGGGAGGATTTTAAATACGAAACTACCATTTTAATTATATTTTATTGTGACTGTAAGACATATAAGTATGTAATTTAAGATTAAATAAAGGCCAGGTTTTCCAATATAATTTAAGTTCGAACACAAAGATTATCAGTCATAATTACGGGGTGTTACACTATTTCAATTTTTATTCTTGAATAAACTTATTATTTAATTATTATTTAATTTAATTAGTGGCTCAAAATATTTAATATTTCGAAATCCTTTCTGATTTAAAAAGTAGCATGTAGACATTAAACCACTAGAAAAATACTTATGATAATATCGAATCAACAAAACCTTATATTATATACAAGTTTTTTTTGCATATATTATTATCAAACAATGAAAAAAATGCTCGACATGTTTTATTCAGACTTTTAATATCTATTTATTCGGACTTTCAATAATTATTTTAATTATAATGTATAAAAAGTTAATCTACATGTATCGTAAAGAGACTTGGAGCACTTGATCGATAAATATAAGTAAAACATATCTGTTCCAAGTCATTCTAGTTTTTTGAAGATTTGAATTATTCTCGTATTTAAATCTGCATCGTTTGTTTGTTACGTACATAACTTACATTTTTAATGTACCATCATGTATTAGCGTCTGCGTAAATTAATTCATGCATGCATGTAAATAAGTGTGCATATTCTTATATTCGTGTGCGTTAATTCATGTACATTTATAATTATATTAAAATGATGTTAGAACATAGGTGTATGTATATTTGTGTCCATGTTTGCGCGCATCTCTATTCGAATACATGTACGCTTGTTCGTTTGTATACGAAAATGTACGTCCATGTGTACGTATGCATACGTATTTACATACATATATTCATACGTATTATAGTAGATCACGAGAAATTTTTTCTTGATTTTACCGAAACCTGTAACGAATTCTGGTTTTTTATTGTATAAAAATGATATTTGAATTTTTCAAGATTTTTTGGTTAGAATTCAGAGAACGCTATAAACAAAAAGTAATTTGTACGAAAATAATTTGTTATTTTGATTCAAACTAAAAAATCTGCTGTTATATTTATAAACTTTAAAAGTGTGTTGAAAAAAAGCGGTTTTTAATAATTTTTTTACTGCTAACTCTAAGGGTACAGTCCCATGGTGCAGGATAGAGCTGTAAGAAGGACTCTGCGCGATAGGAAGAACAAATCAGAGCTATCGCACAGATTTCTATGTCGTATTGCCATGTTTGCTCTGTTCACATGGGCAGGAAAGACTGACGCAGAACTCATTTAAGGCCATAAGAGTGACAGAGAAGAAAGTAGCTTTGACCTCTTATTCGCACATACGGGTTTAAATGAATGTGACATTGGTCATTTCTGCCCACGTAAATAGGGCGAACTTCAGCCGTGCAAGATAGAAACGATTCAATGGGCTGATCAAGATATTTGTTTGTATAGTTCTATTTTAGAGCTTATATAGGTTAGGAGCGCTACAAAAAAATGTCTGAGAAATTGTGTTTACTTCAAAATGCTTTAATAACTTTGGTGACGGCCTACACCAATAAACCAGAAAAGTTTAGTTCGTCAAAATATACTGAAACTTCTTGCCATGTTTAATTTTTTGAAAAAAAATCAAGAAAAATTTGGATCAGGCCTGTTTATACAGTGCATTAAAAATTTCTTTAAGGAGACGGTGACAATTTAATTTGCAAGCTAAGAGTTGAAATTTTGTTTTGCTAACATACAATGGCCATCCTGAAGTACAAGTCCCGTTAGATGACTCTGATACTGCTCGGTCTAAAATTATCAGCTATTTAATAAGCTATAAATTCTAGCTGTAATCACAGCGATAATTATGTATTTTATAGCTATAAATACGTGTCAGAAATAGCTATTAAAAACTGGTGTTAATAGCTATATTTATACATAAAATAATAGCTATAATTTGAGGTAAAAAAAGATCATTGATTAATTTTTAATGTTGTTTCCATTCTGCGAATGCTTAATAAGTACGTAATAAAAATAACATGAAGAATTATTGACTGTTTTATTTTTTTACCTATAATTATAGCTATTATTTTATATATTAATATATAGCTATTAACACCTGTTTTTTATAGCTATTTCTGACACGTATATATAGCTTTAAAACACATTATTATAGATGTAATTACAGCTATAATTTATATCTTACTAAATAGCTAATAATTTTAGACCCAGTGATTACTCGGAACTATACTTAACATACAGATGCTATAACTCTCGTTAAAGTTCTACTAACATCCGTATGATTTGTATGGTTTCGAATTATCAGAATCAACGCCATCTAACGGGACTCGTACTTCCAGATGAATACACTTGCAATGCTTAAATAAGGAGAAATGAGTTATATTTAAGCTGAAAGGAACTTCTCACCGACAGAATAAATATTTTGTAACTTACATCACTAAAAAACCGCATTTACATTCGTCGAAGTAGGTGTTTTACTCATTGTACTGTTCTCATTTTTTATTTCCTGAATCACAATACCACGAAAACGAAACTGATGCAGCGCAAACGGGCAGCTCCCGGATAGATATCCACGCAATAGCTCAGATTGGCAGCTTTTTCCCGTACCTACCATGTGACTGCAGCTTAATAAAACCATCTATTGCAAGCTATTTAAATATATTAGTTTGCCATGAACTACGAAAAATGATGATAATTGGTCAAAATTTCGTGATTTTTGCGATTAAATTTCATAATTTCACACATACCTGAGTCATTCCACGGAAATATAATTCATACAATTTCCACGGCTAAAATACGTTCTAATAAATGTAGGAATTTATAGTAGGAGTAAAACGTCCAATAGATAGAGACCCGTACAATAGATGGACACTTTGAAAAAAATCAAGAACAAACGATTTAGAATTGAAAAATCGAAACACTTAACCAACGATAAGTTGTAGTTTCATATCACTGTCTAATAGAAATAATTTAATACGTTGATCCACTTAGAAAATTGTTAAGATTGTTTTATTCTTGAAGTGTCCATCTATTAGACGGGTGTCTATCTATTGGACGTTTTACCCCTACCATAAAACAGATGATCTACTCTTATTTTAAAGCAAACATTATTTAAGTAATCTTAATATTTTCCTCAAATAGTACCAATTAAGCAATTTTCTAAGTGTTACTCTGTACTTTTTTTCTTATTTTGGCTCTAATAAGAAAAAAGCTATCTCCAGAATTTTTCCAAAATCATAGTGATTAATAATTTTGCATTGCACATGTGGAAAATTCTGTACCCGTGAGCAAGTCTGTTACCCAAAAGGAGTTACAACTAGGTTTATTAGTGTTTCCAACCGTTTGAAAAAATCATTTGTCTACCGTAATTTCAGTTTGAAAAACGCTATTGACCTTTTTTTTAATTTCCTCTTTTTTTTTTTAATGCAAACAATGTTTGTTTATTTATGAGCGTGCCAAGTATCTTGTACATACATGTATATATATATAAGTGATATGCAGAGTAACTTTTTTTGTATACACATTCCCTTACAATCTCAGAAAAATCACATCAAATGACTTCATTAACAAATTATGTCGAACAGAGAAATGTTACTTTTTAAAATCATTAAAAAATTTGAAATATATCTAGCTCATAGAAATCATTGATTCGGTCATAACTCCGTGAGGTTTCAAGATAAAGAGCTCCAATTAGGTTTAAATTGAAGCTAAAATCAAGATACTTGAAAAGCACGTGTATTTTATGATGATGAGTACGTTTGTTCAAAATCTACCACTTAGAAATTTGTTAAGATCGTTTTATTCTTGAAGTGTCAATCTATTGGACGGATGTCTATCTATTGGACGTTTTATCCCTACCATAAAACAGATGATCTACTCTTATTTTGAAGCAAACATTATTGAAGCAATCTTAATATTTTCTTCAAAATAGTACCGATTAAGCAATTTTCTAAGTGTTACTCTGTACTTTTTTTCTTATTTTGGCTCTAATAAGAAAAGAGCTATCTCCAGAGTTTTTCCATAATCATAGTGATTATTAATTTTGCATTGCACATGTGAAAAATTCTATACCCGTGAGCGAGTCTGTTACCCAAAAGAAGTTACAACTAGGTGTATTCGTGTTTCCAATCATTTAAAAAAATCATTTGTCTACCGTAATTTCAGTTTGAAAAACGCTATTGACCTTTTTTTTAATTCCTTTTTCTTATTTGAATGCAAACAATGTTTGTTTATTCATAAGCGTGCCAAGTATCTTGTCTTGTACATACATGTATACATGTAAGTAATATGCAGAGTAACTTTTTTTTGTATACACATCTCCTTACAATCTCAGAAAAATCATATCAAAACACATCATTAACAAATTATGTTGAACAGAAAAACGTTACTTTTTAAAATCATTAAAAAATTCGTAATTTGTCTAGCTTATAGAAATCATTGATTGAGTTATAGCTCCGTGAAGTTTCTAGATAAAGAGCTTCAATTAGGTTTAAATTCAAGCTAATATCAAGATACTTGAAAAGCACGTGTATTTTATGATGATGAGTAAGGTAAATGCATCTATTCGTGAAACATGTCCCTATTATGAAACGTTGATTAATTTACTTTAATGACAGCCGTAATAAGTGAGTACCTATTACAAAAAAAATGCATTTAAAAGCACTTGCAATAAGCTACAAGACTATTATTTTAAGACCATCAGTGTTATTTTGTTTAGCTAAGTAAAAAAATATTGTAGACTAAAAGGTTCTTTGAGTTGTATAAATGATAAGTTTGTGTGATGTAGCGTGTGCCCTCATAGCACTTTTTGTATTTCTTTTTATTGCATATTCTAGTGTAATGATTATTTTAAAAATTATCTTGAAATGTACTTCAGCGTTGATAGAATAATTATATAGCCGATTTTAAATGTATTTTAATTCATAAATTTCTAAAAATTAACCGTTTCAAAGATAGGTGCAATATTTTGTAAGTGTACGTATTTATGAAACGACAGTAAAACCGTTTCATAAATACGACAACGCCTCTTGTTGTCATTGTACGTATTTTTAAAACGCACGGTGTGCACGACTTTCTCAGCGAAAAAAATAGTTGATTTCATACGTGTTATTGAGTTACAGTGAAAAAAAAAATTTTCCACACGGTGCTTACTACGTACGATGTATACTTGAACGTTTTTCTTTATACGTAAGTAATTAGATACCGTTGTTTTGTTTCAATTTTAACAATAACCCCACTCTAACCTCGAAAGAGTGTTCAAGCATACTGCAATTTTTATTTACTCACCAAGGTAAGTGCTTAATTGTCTTGCAATTAATAATTTGCTAATTATGTGATGAAATTTGCAGGTATTAATCAGATTTGTTGTATTGAGCAGTATAAAATCAAGAAAAATAAAAGACACAAAGGGGAAAAATCAGGAAAATGTGAAGAATGACAAAAATTAAAAAATTAAAAAAAAAAACTACCAAAGATACAAAAAAACGCTGTTGAAGTCTAAGGTGAAGAGGAAAAGGTATTCAGAAGAGGCATTAGAGAAAGCTTTGCGGTTAGTAAGTTCTTAAGGGCAAGTCTTTGAGAAAATTTTCCAGTGAACTGGGTGTGCCGTTGCCGACTATCTTTAAATGATCAGATTAAAAAAATCAGAATAAAATTAAAAAAGAAAAAAAAAAATTGAAATCTAAGCACTAAGTACTAATAATTATTGAATTACAATGTATCTTTAATATTTATATGACTCATTTAACTAGATCGCATGAAAAATTTTCTAGTTTACAAGAATTTATTCAGTAATTATTTAAATAGTCAAATTTTAATTACGTGCTTTTAATACAGGCCTTTTACTATTTATTCCGTTAATTTTCGCTATGTTATGATAATAGAGAATAATTTGTATAATGGTCAATTCATAGTTTCATAACAGTGATGCGAACACCCAAGACTTTGCCGCATGCGCAGAGCGACTTTACTCTCTTTCTCTCTGACCGGCTGGAGTGGGAGAGCGCCCTTACCTTCACTTTAACCTAAGCTCCTCCCACTTCTTGCAACTTAAATACGACATCTGATACAGAGCTATCACGATTGTCGATAGACAAGTGGGCTAATCGTTTTGCTCATACTCGGCGTCGAGTCTTCGATTCCAGCCGGAATTATTTATTTATTTTTTTTTTTAAATATGTTCGGCACTCATAAATAATTAATGCTAATTCTTTTATAGATAATTATTTCTCTGAATACATTTTTTTGTTTGTTATTTTTTTCGTTCCTGTTATTATTATATCAGAAATTTTATGAACATGTTAGTTGT
>JAPYYV010011771.1:0-10613 GCA_030522625.1 Copidosoma aretas | reverse complement strand
TTGTGAGAGCACTGCTAATCCACAGTATGGTATATCAGCCGTCTTGGTTGGCACTCTAGCAGTGCCAATGTTCTCTCAGTGTGGGTGGGTGTCCGTTTTAAGAACGCTGCCCTCTTTTAAGCTTAAATAGTTACGCGTTAAGGTCCATTTTCATACACACTAGAATCCAGCTTCTAGCGCGTAGCGTATTGGTCACGTAACACATAGAGCGTACAAACTAAACAGTGATCAGTTTACACGTCTTACCGAAATCTTGACTTTTCTTGGTAGGTTCCGAAGCTTAACCTCAGTTACGTACTGGTAACTTAAACGTGACATAAGATTTATGTGAGACTTATTTAATTTACCGATTAGTAACTCAGTTGACATTCGGTACCAACCCTCTACCTACCCATCCCTGCACGTAAAGGTGACAAATAGATATATACCAGTTTCAATAATCAATAAGATGTGATTATTTGTCACCTCAAAGTTATCCTCTGTAAGTTTTGAATAGCCACTGAGCATAGTCTAGCGCGTAGCGTATTGGTTACGTAACATATTCAGCGTACAACCTAAACAGTGTTCAGTTTACACGCCTTACCAAAATCTTGACTTTTCTGGATATGTCCCGAAACTTAACCTTGGTTAATTACCTGTAACTAAAACGTGACATAAGAGTTATTTAAGACCTTATTAAATCACCGATAAGTAAGGATCTCAAAAAAACGGTTTTACGTGATGTTGAATTTTAAATATCTCGAGAAGAAAACTGTATGATTTAAAAATTCTTTCTGGTCGTGTTAGCTATGATGACGAGAACTAGAGAATGTTCATTAGAAATGTCAGTGGGTGAAAGCCTAACCACCAATATAATGCGGGATCTCAAAAAAAATGTACAAGGTGTAGTTAAATTTTAAATATCTCGATAAGAGAACTATAAACTTTTAAAATTCTCTCTGGACGTGTTAGCTATGATGACAAGAAATAAAGATTAATTATCGGGACTTTTAATATGTGGAAATTAAACCTCTACAATGATAAGGGATCTAAAAAAACGGTATTACGTGATGTCGAATTTGACATATCTCGATATGAGAAATCAAATAATTTAAAAATTCTTTCTGGACGTGTTTTCTATAATGACGAGAAATAGAGAATGTTTATTAGGAATGTCAATATGCGGAAACCTAACCTTCAAAATAATAAGGGATCCCAAACAAAAGGTATTACGTGATGTTAAATTTTAAATATCATGATAAGAGAACTAGATAATTTAAAAATTTTTACTGGACGTGTTAGCTATGATAAAAAGAACTAAAGAATGCTTATTAGGAATGTCATTATGTGGAAACCTAACCACCAAAATACTGCGGGATCTTGAATAAACGGTTTTACATAATGTTGAATTTTATATATCTCGATAAGAGAACTATATAATCTAAAAATACTTTTTGGACGTGTTAGCTATGATGACGAGGAATAAAAATGTTTATTAGGAATCTTAAGAAGTGAAAACCTAACCTCCAAAATAATAAGGGATCTCAAAAAAACGGTATCACGTGATGTTGAATCTCAAATATCATGATAAGAGAACTGGATAATTTCAAAATTTATTCTGGACGTGCTAGCTATGATGACGAGAAATAAAAAATAATTTTAGGAACTGCCAATATATGGAAATTCAACCTCTAATATATTTATGGATGAAAAAACGGTATTACGTGATGTTGGATTCTTAGTATCTCAATAAGAAGTCTAGATGAATTAAAAATTATTTCCGGACGTGTTAGCTATGATGACAAGAACTTGAAAATGTTTATTAGGAATGTCAATATGTGGAAACCTAACCTCCAAAATAATGAAGGATCTCAAAAAAACGGTATTCAGCGATGTTAAATTTTAAATATCTCTAAAAGAGAACTGTATGATTTAAAAAATATTTCTGGTCGTGTGAGCTATAATGACGAGAACTAGAAAATGTTTATTAGGAATGTCAATGGGTAGAAACCTAACCACCAATATAATGCAAGATCTCAAAAAAAAGGTATAAGGTGTAGTTAAAATTTAAATATCTTGATAAGAGAACTAAAAACTTTAAAAATTATTTCTGGAGATGTTTGATATGATGACAATAAATAAAGAACAGTTATTAGGAATGTCAATATGTGAAAATTTAACCTCCAAAATCATAAGGGATCTGAAAAAAACGGTATTACGTGATGTTAAATTTAATACATCTCGATAAGAGAACTAGATAATCTAGAAATCTTGCTGGACGTTAGCCATGATGATGAGAAATCGAGAATGTTTATTAGGAATGTCAATATATAGAAACCTAACCTTCGAAATAATAAGAGATCTTAAAAAACAGTTATTAGATGTAGTTAAATTTTAAATATCTCGATAAGAGAACAAGAAACTTTAAACATTCTTTCTCAACGCGTTAGCTATGATAACCTGGAATAAAAAATAATTATTAGGACTGTCAATATGTGGAAATTTAACCTCCAAAATAATAAGGGATATGAAAAAAACGGTATTACGTGATGTTAAATTTTAAATATCTCTATACGAGAACTAGACAATTAAAAAATTCTTTCTGGACGTGTTAGCAATAATAACATGAACTGGAGAATGTTTATTAGGAATGTCAATACCTCGAAACCTAACATCCAAAATAATGAGGGATCTTAAAAAAACGGTATAAGGTGTAGTTACATTTTAAATATCTCGGTAAAAGAACTAGAAACATTTAATATTCTTTCTGGACGTGTTAGCTATGATGACGAGAAATAAAAAATAGTTTTAAAGACTGTCAATATGTGAAAATTTAACCTCCAAAATAATAAGGGATCTGAAAAAAAGGGTATTACGTGATGTTGAATTTCAAATATTTAATCAAGAGATCTAGACAATTTAAAAATTCTTTCCGGACGTGTTAGCTATGATGACGAGATATGAAAAATAATTATTAGGACTGTCAATATGTGGAAATTTAACGTCCAAAATAATAAGGGATCTGAAAAAAACGATATTACGTGATGTTGAATTTAAAATATCTCGATAAGAGAACTGGATAATTTAAAAATTCTTTCTGGACTTGTTACTCATGACGACGAGAACTAGAGAATATTTATTAGGAATGTCAATACCTCGAAACCTAACCTCCAAAATAATGAGGGATCTTAAAAAAACGGTACTACGTGATGTTGAATTTTGAATATCTCGATAAGAGAACTAGATAGTTTGAAATCTCTTTCTGGACGTGTTAGCTATGATGACAAAAGATAGAGAATTTGTATTAAGAATGTCAGTATGCGGAAACCTATCCTTTAAAATAACGAGAGATCTCAAAAAAACGGTATTAGGTGATGTTGTATTTTAAATATCTCGATAAGAGAAACAGATGATTGAAAAATTCTTCTTAGACGTGTTAGCTATAATGACGAGAACTAAAAAATGTTTATTAGCAATTTCAATACGTGGAAACCTAACCTCCAAAATTATGAGGGATCTTAAAAAAAAACGGTATTACGTGATGTTGAATTATTCAATATCTTGATAAGATAACTAGATAATTTTAAAAGTTATTCTGGACGTCTTAGCTATGATGACAAGAAATAAATAATGATTATAAGAACTGTCAATATGTGGAAATTTAACCTTTAATATATATATAGGAATCCAAAAAAAACGGTATTACGTGATGTTGGATTTGGATTATTTCAATAAGAGATCTAAGATGATCAATAAGAGATTTTAAAATTCTTACCGGACGTGTTAGCTATGATAACGAGATCTAGAAAATGTTTATTAGAAATGTCAATATATGGAAACCTAACCTCCAAAATAATATAGGATCTAAAAAAAACGGTATTGAGTGATGTTAAATTTTAAATATCTTAATAAGAGAACTAGATAAATTGAAAATTCTTTCTCGACGTGTAAGCTATAATGACGAGAACTGAAAAATGTTTATTAGGAATGTCAATACGTAGAAACCTAACCTTCAAAATAAGGAGGGATCTTGAAAAAACGGTATTATGTAAGGTTGAATTTTAAATATCTCGATAAAAGAACTAGATAATTTAAGATTTTTTCTGGACGTGTTAGCTATGATGACGAAAACTGAAAAATGTTTATTAAGACTGTAAATACGTAGAAACCTAACCTCCAAAATAATAAGGGGTCTCAAAAAAACGGTATTAGGTGATGTTGAATTTTAAATATCTTGATAAGAGAACTAGATGATTGAAAAATTTTTTTTGGACGTGTTAGCTATGATGACGAGAACGAAAAATGTTTATTAGAAATCTTTAAAAGTAGAAACCTCCCCTCAAAAATAATGAGGGATCTTTAAAAAACGGTATCACGTGATGTTTATTAGAAATCTTAAAAAGTAAAAACCTTACGTCAAAAATAATGAGAGATCTTCAAAAAACAGTATCACGTAATGTTAAAATTTAAATATCTTGATAAGAGAACTGAATAATTTTAAAACATTTTCTGGACGTGTTAGCTATTATGACAAGAATTATAAAATGCTCAATGGGAATGTCAATACGTGGAAACCTAACCAGAAAAATAATGCGGGATGTCAAAAAAACGGTATTACATAATGTTGAATTTTAAATATCTCGTTAAAAGAAATAGATACTTTTAAGAATTCTTTTTAGACGTATTAGAAATGATGACGAGAAATAGAAAATGTTTATTAAAAAGATCAGTATGTGGAAACCTAACCTTTAAAATAACAAGGGATCTCAAAAAAACAGTGTTATAAGATGTTATATTTTAAATATCTCGATAAGAGGACTAGAAAATTAAAAAATTCTTTTTATATGTGTTAGCTATGATAAAGAGAACTAAAAATGTTTTTTAAGAATCTTTAGAAGTAAAAACCTAACCTCAAAAATAATAAGGGATCTTAAAACAACGGTATCACGTGATGTTGAATTGCAAATATCTTAATAAGAGAACTAGATAATTAAAAAATTTGTTCTGGACGTGTTAGCTATGATAACAAGAAATAAAGAATGATTATTAAAACTGTCAATATGTGCAAATTGAACATATAATATATTTAGGAACCAAAAAAATACGGTATTACGTGATGTTGGATTTGCAATATTTCAATAAGAGATCTAGATAATTTAAAAATTCTTTCCGGACGTGTTAGCTATGATAGAGAGAACTGGAAAATAATTATTAGGAATATCAATATGTGGAAACCTAACCTCCAAAAAAATAAAGGACCTAAAAAAAACGGTATTGAGTGATGTTGAATTTTGAATATCTCGATTAGAGAACTATGATTTAAAAATTATTTCTGGTCGTGTTAGCTATGAATACAAGAACTAGAAAATGTTGATTAGGAATGTCAATAGGTAGAAACCTAACCACCAATATTATGCGGAATCTCAAAAAAAAGGTATTAGGTGTAGTTAAATTTTAAATATCTCGATAAGAGAACTAGAAACTATAAAAATTCTTTCTGGACGTGTTAGCTATGATGACGAGAAATCAAGAACAATTATTGGGACTGTCAATATGTGGAAAATTAACCTCCAAAATAATAAGGGATCTGAAAAAAACGGTATTACGTGATGTTGAATTTTAAATATCTCAGTGAGAGATCTAGAATTCAAGAATTCTTTCCGAACGGGTGAGCTATAATGAAGAGAACTAGAAAATGTTTATTAAGAATGTCAATATGTGGAAACCTAACCTACAAAATAATAAAGGATCTCAAAAAAACGGTATTACGTGATGTTAATTTTTAAATATCTCGATAAGAGAAATAGGTACTTCTAAAAATTATTTTTAGACGTACTAGCAATGATGACTAGAAATAGAAAATGTTTATTAAAATTATCAGTATGTGGAAACCTAACCTTTAAAATAACGAGGGATCTCACAAAAACAGTATTATAAGATGGTGAATTTTAAATATCTCTGTAAGGGAACTAGATGATTAAAAAATTCTTTTTAGACATGTTAGCTATGATGACGAGAACAAAAAAATGTTTATAAGGAATGTCAATGGGTAGAATCAAAACCACCAATATAATGGAAGATCTCAAAAAAAAGGTATTAGGTGTAGTTAAATTTTAAATATCTCGATAAGAAAACTAGAAACATTAATAAATTCTTTCTGGACGTGTTGGCTATGATGACGAGAAATAAAGAACAATTATCAGGACTGTCAATATGTCGAAATTTAACCTCCAAAATAATAAGGGATCCGAAAAAAACGATATTACGTGATGTTGAATTTTAAATATCTCAGTAAGAGATCTAGAATTTAAAAATTCTTTCCGGACGTGTTAGCTATGATAACGAGAACTAGAAAATAATTATTAGGAATATCAATATGTAGAAACCTAACCTCCAAAATAATAAAGGATCTAAAAAAAAACAATATTACGTGATGTTGAATTTTAAATATCTCGATAAGAGAAATAGATACTTTTGAAAATTCTTTCTAGACGTATTAGCAATGATGACAAGAAATAGAAAATGTTTATTGAAAATATCAGTATGTGAAAATCTAACCTTTAAAATAACGAGGGATCTCAAAAAAACAGTATTATAAGATGTTGAATTTCAAATATCTCGGTAAGAGAACTAGATAATTAAAAAATTTATTCTGCACGTGTTAGCTATGATGACAAGAAATAAATAATGATTATTAGAATTATCAGTATGTGGAAATTTAGCCTGTAATATGTAGAAATCTAAAAAAAACGGTATTACGTGATGTTGAATTTGGATTATTTCAATAAGAGATCTAGATGATTAAAAAATTCTTACCGGACGTGTTAGCTATGATGATAAAAACTAGAAAATGTTTATTGGATATGTCAATACGTGAAAACTCAACCTCTAAAATGATAAAGGATCTCAAAGAAACGGTATTATGAGATGTTGAATTTTAAATATCTTGATAAGATAACTAGATAATTTCAAAATTTATTCTAGACGTGTTAGCTATGATGACGAAAACTGGAGAATATTTATAAAGAATGTCGATAGGTGGAAACATAACCTCCAAACTAATAAGGGATCTCAAGAAAACGGTATGACGTGATGTTACATTTTAAATATCGCGATAAAAGAACTAGATAAATTAAAAATTCTTTCTGGACGTGTTAGCTGTGATGATTAGAAATAGAAAACACTTATTAGGAATGTCAATACATAAAAACCTTACCTCCAAAATGGTAAGGAATTTAAAAAAAACAGTTTTACGTTATGTTGAATTTTGAATATCTCGATGAGAGAACTAGATAATTTAAAAATTTTTTTCTGGACCTGTTAGCTATGATGACAAGAACTAAATAATGCTTATTAGGGATGGCAATACGTAAAAACCTAACCACAAAATAATGCGGGATCTCAAAAAAAACGGTATTACATAATGTGGAATTTTTAATAACCCGATAAGAGAACTAGGTAAGTAAAAAATTATTTTCAAACGTGTTAGCTATGATGAGGAGAAATAGAGAATGTTCATTAGGTGTGTCAATATATAGAAACCTAACCTACAATATAATGGGAGATCTCAAAAAAACGGTATTACGTGATGTTGAATTTTAAATATCTTGATAAGAGAACTAAAAATTCTTTCTCGATGTGTTAGCTATGATTATAGGAAATAGAGAACATTTATTAGGAATGTCAATACATAAAAACCTTACTTCAAAATGATGAGGGATTGAAAAAAATCACTATTACGAAATGTTGAATTTTAAATATCTCAATAAGAGAACCAGATAATTAAAAAATTCTTTATGGACGTGTTAGTTATGATGATAAAAAAAAGAGAATGTTTATTAGGAATGTCAATACATAAAAACCTTACCTCCAAAATGATGAGGGATCTCAGAAAAACGGTATTAAGTGATTCTAAATTTTAAATATCTCGATAAAAAAACTGTATAATTTAAAAATTTACTCTGGTCGTGTTAGCTATGATGACAAGAACTAGAAAATGTTTATTAGAAATGTCAATGGGAGGAAACCTAACCACTAATATAATGCGGGATCTTAAAACAAAGGTATTAGGTGTAGTTACATTTTAAATATCTCGATAAAAGAACTAAAAACATTAAAAATTCTTCTGGACGTGTTAGCTATGATGACGAGAAATGAAGAGTGATTATTAGGACTGTCAATATGTCGAAATCTACCCTCCAAAATAATAAGGGATCAGAAAAAAAAAAGGTATTACGTGATGTTGAATTTTAAATATCTCGATGAAAGAACTGAATAATTAAAAAAGTATTCCTGGACGTGTTAGCAATGATGACAAGAAATAGAAAATGTTTGTTTAGAATGTCAGTATGTAGAAACCTTACCTTTAAAATAATAAGGGATTTAAAAAAAACGGTATTAGGTAATGTTGAATTTTAGATATCTTGATAAGAGAACTACTTGATAAAAAAATTCTTTTTTGAAGTGTTAGCTATGATGACGAAAACAATAAATGTTTATTATAAATCTTAAGAAGTAGAAACCTCACCTCTAAAATAATAAGGGATCTGAAAAAATAGGTATTACGTGATCTTGAATTTTAAATATCTCAGTAAAAGATCGAGATAATTTAAAAATTTTTTCCGGACATGTTAGCTATGATGACGAGAACAAGAAGATGTTTATTAGGAATGTCGATACCTCAAAACCTAACCTCCAAAATAATAAAAGATCATAAAAAAACGGTATTACGTGATGTTGAATTTTGATTATCTCGATAAGAGAAATAGATAATTTAAAATCTCCTTTTGGACGTGTTAGCTATGATGACAAAAGATAGAGAATGTTTATTAAGAATGTCAGTATGCGGAAACCTATCGTTTAAAATAACAAGAAATTAAAAAAAACGGTATTAGGTGATGTTAAAATTTAAATATCTCGATAAGAGAACTAGATAATTAAAAAATTCTTTTTAGACGTGTAAGCTAATATGATGAGAACTCGAAAATGTTTATTGAAAATGTCAATACGTGGAAACCTAACCTCTAAAATAATAAGGGATTTCAAAAAAACGGTATTATGAGATGTTGAAGATCAAATATCTTGATAAGATAACTAGATAATTTCAAAATGTATCCTAGACGTGTAAGCTATAATGACAAAAACTGGAGAATGTTCATAGAGAATGTCAATACGTGGAAACCTAACCTCTAAAATGATTAGGGATCTCAAAAAAGCTGTATTACGTGGTGTTAAATTTTAAATATCTCGATAAGAAAACTAGACAAACTCAGAATTCTTTCTGGACGTTATAGTCATGATGATAAAAAAAAGAGAACATTTATTAGGAATGTCAATACATAAAAACCTTACTTCCAAAATGATGAGGGATTTAAAAAAAAACAGTTTTACGTAATGTTGAATTATAAACATCTCGATAAGAGAACTAGATAATTTCAAAATTTATTCTGGACGTGTTAGCTATGATGACGAAGACTGAAAAATGTTTATTAAGAATGTCAATACGTGGAAACCCAACCTTCAAAATAATGAGGGTTGTCAAAAAAACGGTATCACGTGATGTTAAATTTTTAATATCTCGATAAGAGAACTAGGTAAATTAAAAATTGTTTCTGGACGTATTAGCAATGATGACAAGAAATAGAGAATGTTTATTAGGAATGTCAATATGCAGAAACCTAACCTTTAAAATAATGAGGAATCTCAAAAAAACGGTATTAGGTGATGTTGAATTTGAAATATCTTGATAAGGGAACTAGATACGTAAAAAATTCTTTTTAAACGTGTTATCTATGATAACGAGAACTAGAAAATGTTTGTTAAGAATCTCGATAAGTGGAAACCTAACCTCCAAAATTATAAGGGATCTTAAAAAAAACGGTATCACGTGATGTTAAATTTTAAATAACTTGATAAGAGAACTAGATAATTAAAAAATTTATACTAGACGTGTCAGCTATGATGACAAGAACTAGACAATGATTATTAGAAATGCCAGTACGTGAGAACATAACCTCTAAAATGATAAGAGATCTCAAAATAACGGTATTACGTGATGTTGAATTTGAAATATCTCGATAAGAGAACTAGATAATTCAAAAATCTTGCTGAACGTGTAAGCTATGATGATAAGAAATAGAGAAAGTATATTAGGAATGTCGATATATAGAAACCTAACCTCCAAAATATTGAGGGATCTTGAAAAAACGGTATTAAGTGATGCTGAATTTTAAATATCTCAGTGAGAGATCTAGAATTCAAAAATTCTTTCCGGACGTGTGAGCTATGATAAACAGAACTAGAAAATGTTTATTCAGAATGTCAATATGTGGAAACCTAACCTTCAAAATAATAAAGGATCTCAAAAAAACGGTATTACGTGATGTTGGATTTTAAATATCTCGATAAGAGAAATAGATACTTTTAAAAATTCTTTCTAGATGTATGAGCAATGATGACGAGAAATAGAAAATATTTATTAAGAATATCAGTATGTGAAAACCTAACCGTTAAAATAACAAGGGATCTCAAAAATCCAGTATTATAAGATGTTGAATTTCAAATATCTCGGTAAGAGAACTAGATAATTAAAAAATTCTTTTTTGACGTGTTAGCTATGATGACGAGAACTAAAA
>JAPYYV010011770.1:0-10613 GCA_030522625.1 Copidosoma aretas | reverse complement strand
CAAAAAAAAAAAAAAAACAAAAAAAAAAAAAAAAAAAAAAAAAAAAAAAAAAAAAAAAAAAAAAAAAAAAAAAAAAAAAAAAAATAACGCTAGAATAATGATGAGTGTCGTAAATAGACATCAAGCAAATTAAATACATGATAATTACTCATGCAATCAACACATCCTCTAACGTCCACTAAAACAAACTATGTTAATGACGTCGTAGCATATAAGAATAATTGTAGCAATAATAATAGGATAGTATAAACAGTTGCAAAAAAAAAGACTATTAATAAGTAAACAAAGGATAGCAATGAATTAAGTTAAGTAATATCATATATAAGAAGGAATGCCAAATTAAAGTGCGTAGAAAAGAGATTAATTAAAGAAAGCAACATACATATTGTTACAGCACCAGCATGCTGGGTGCGGAATACTGTAGCTACTTCACGCGCCTTCTCTTTCTTCTTACTAGCAAATATGGAAGAGCCTCTCCCAATGGGGGGCCCCACTACTAATCTGCTGTAGAATAATTACAGGTACAAGACACTCTGGGACCAGCAGGGAGGCACCAGTTAACAGCTTAGCACTACGACCGGTAATAATATAACAAGATGGAACCAGGAGAGAGCCAATCGTCATCCAGATGCAGGGACATCTAACACCTGTATAACAGGCTGATAATCGAACTTAGAAGCGTATGGCCGTCAAACAAAAGTCAACAGGTCGACAACAACAAACCATTAACGAACAATTGAAGTTTTAAAAAAAAAGCTTTAAAGCCTTACAATTACATCCTCAGCTAGAATAACAAGAAGAATAATAATAATCATATTACTAAAAATAATAATAGAATAACCAACATACTAACATTAAAACCTATCATTGCTTGAAAATACTAACAAAAAAAAACCTAGTAATGCAAATTGAACGCAGTAACGCCTTAGCCATCGACATCCTCGACAATAATTTTCATATGCATACCTTGCATAATTTAATGCATACACTTACCATGTATATGTTCATACATACATTATTCAAAAAGAGCAGATATACGGCTACACAATTCTTAAGAAATTTAATTTTTCAATGATTACTTATAATAATCAATTTTTGTTTATATATGCATATATACTACTAACCAAATTATAATCGTTTTTTACTTAAGATTAAGCGTATAAATGTAAGAAAAGACGTCTAATGAACCATACCATAATACATTTGCATATAAAATGCACATGATGTACAAGTAACTTTACGAATATGATACCAAACTCACAATATGGGAAATGTAAAAAAAAATATATGTAAAGGAAAAAAAACCATGTTTAAAAATTATAATCTAACCTTAGTACATAAAATGATTTGGCAGTTTTGCACAAATGTTATAAAAGAGGGAGGAGCGCGTACATGAACCAGAAAAAATGTATACACTAAAAACACAGCGAAACTAATCCTTAGGAGAAACGAGGATCAGCAGAAAAAGACTACCTCTTTACTCTTTAAAGGGAAAAGCGTACATCATAAACAACAGAACCCAAAAATTACTTAAACACCTACCCTCAACATACAGGAAAATCGCCGTCGAGGACGACGTCGTCGCGGCCCCGGACGTGTGGCGTACGCTATACATAGCATACCAATACGTACGCGCCCCACCATCTCAGATAGGGACGTATGACCAAGAGAGAGGAGAAGCGAAACTCTTGAGTCGGGTCAGGGAGTATAGGAGAAAGAGAAGATTCGGGACTCTCGAGACTGGCAGACGTGCCTCCAGATTACCGCGCTACCCTTGGCTCTTCCCTCGGTCATGCAGAATAATAAAAAGAAGTTAATAGTCCTTACTGTGTACTTATTTTGCGTTTACCCAACCGACCACGAACCCATGTAACAGAAGTATTAAAGATCATTAAATTCCCTTAAAAATCACGTTTTTAGTTAAAAATAAGTAAAATATGTGAATGGGGAAGCTGTGTACCACTAGATTGGCAGCGGTTTTGCAAGAATAAAAAGAAGAAGAAAATATTTGTAGATGAATAGAAGTGGTTAAGCTCATAAGTAATTATAACCCAAAACCTGAACCTTGCTCACAACTACCACAAAATGGAACAGTATCATCATTCATCTATTTGATTTGGATTTCTAAAACTTTCTTGTAAATATATATTGCCTAGAAAATTTTAACAGTAACTTCGATGTACTACTACGGCACGTTAAAATTTTTTTATAAAATTATACGTAAATTTATTGGAAATAAGATGTAGTAGGATAATTTAAACATGAAATAAAATTATTCTCCGAAAAATTTTTTTTATAAACTAAACGATAGAATACTTAAACTGGCATCCTCGAAGGATGCTCTACATCATACTCGAATACATAAACATTCTGGCTATATACCTGAAATAAAAAATTTCTGTTTATTTTAGTGTACGGAAAAATAAATTTACAAATTGAAAAATCAGTTACAGCAATATTTTTATCTTGTAATAAAGAAAAAAAGGATATTTTTAGAAATTTTAGAATTTTTTTTATGATCACATGATCTACATGATTTTTCGGAATTAATACAACTTACATACAGTAAAATTGTTTCTTTTTCTTGTATTTTGTCACAATAACATATTTTATATCAGACTATATTTTCCATCTTGTAATCGTTAAAAAAATTGATTGTTATAAAAATTACATCATTAAGGTTGCATTTAAATAAGAAACTATACAGTTATCCACAAGACAACGAAGATTTGTATGATAAACAAATATAAACTCGATTCTTTGACGTTAAATTTTTTACGTGTAATCAAGAACTCCAGAAGTATCGAAAATTGATTTTTGCACAAAATATATATCGTTAAGGCAAAAAGTTCTGAATTTCTTATTCACGAATAGCTTTCGATTAAATGTTATACTTTAGTTTTTATGAATTTCTCATTTATTTATTGGAATAATTGAAATTCTCTGTATATTTAAGCATTATTAGAAATTTTCTAAATGGTGTTAAATTAAATTTATACAAAAAATTAAATAAATAATAATAGATTAAAGAAATAAGTCTGTGAGGTAAACCAAATTAAAGATGTAAAACCGTACTCTCAGGTTCAATATCACGGGCTTTGTAATGACAATAAACGTTTTTTAATAATTAAGTTTAAATATATAGGGTTTATCATTTTTATAATTAATAATTGCATAGATCGACGAAAAAACTATAGCATACTTCCTTTATTTACACTTTTTTTTTCATGATGTAAAGCAATGTTAAATTCATTATTTTTAATAATTTCTTAAGACATTTTAGATGTAATATTCTAATTAGTAAGAAAAAAAGCATGTAAGACTTCTATTATTCGAGCGAAAATTTTAAATTTCAAAGCTTGCTTGACAAAAATTGAAGATATATACTTTAAATAATAGGATTACGCAATCATGCAGAACTATTTAAAAATATACACTTATCCAAACCATCACACTTCCAAACTTTTTTCACTTTATTTTATTACACAAGTATATAAGAACGTGTTGAAAATATTTAAAATACGTTTTTACAACTTTTTTACGTTTTTAAAAATTTCTGTACAATTAAGGTATTTATTTCATCATTAAAAGAGCATCTTGATAATTGACTTTATTTTTTTTATTTTTAGATTTTCAGATGTATAATTGACTGATAACCCAATTGATTATTTATCTTTTGCACGATGAGACAGATTATGACGAGCTATCAACTAGCTGTTCAATTGAAGTAAATACTTTCTACTCTATTTATTTCAAAAATTTCGCGAAGGGGCAAAAAATGCATACACATTTTTTTTTTTAGAGAACGTAAAGCTTAATAAATGTGATATACCAGAACTATTGCTTTGGTAATATTTCAAAAATTAGTGCGATACTATAAAAAAGACCTTTAGAAGGGTAAAACTTTGGCAAGTAGGAGCTTTTTATAGTCTGCTTCTTGGAAATGATCAAGTTTGTAAACATTAGGTGAATTATCTAATATTTATTTGAATTACAGAAAAAAAAGTTTTGAAATCTATTAATTAACTGGCAAGTGTGTTTAAAAATGAAAACAGGCTCTATAGTACATTCCCGAAGATATTTTTCTGATACGTACATCTTATTTTATAAAGGAAACAACATACTTTTGAGTCCATTTAAATCATAGGCTCTAATAAAATTTCAATATTATTATCATATTAATTGTCTTAAGAAATTACAAGATGTATACTTGGTCGACACGATTCATTATTTGCGTTTTGATAATTACTTTTATTGTACATAATGTAAATTTTATTGATTACCAATACAGTCGGTTACCAAATACATAAAATACACGTGACTCTGTGATAAAATTATTAACAATAAAACAACATCAGAGACTACCGTTAACGAAGGGGACTGGAGTAACATCAATTAAAAGTAAGAAAAGTTTAACTGTAAACGAGCAAACTAATAATAAAGAACAATGAAAGGATGTTTCAAACATACAAATATAGTGGAACAGAGAAGTTCACTGTACAACTTGTAAAACTAAGTATAATTTCGATGTAATAATAAAAGGAAAATAATAAACATTGAGCGAAAAAAATAACCGAGGTAGATTCCAATTACTTATGAGCTGAAAAAAAAATATGTCAAATCAAATGGTTTTTTAATTCAAATCTTGACATTTTTTCATATTTATGAATAAATGCCACTATAAAAGGTCTTACTGATACACAAAAAATAGTAGTTTGTTAGTACTTCTTCCGTGAATAGAAATAAAAATATTTTAAATAATTTTAAGGTTAGTTTTACCTCTTATTTTTGGGTTTTAAAGTTTATAATCTAATTTTAGAAATGTACGACACTTTTTTTGTGGCTTCTTTTTTTTTTTAATTTAAAACTATTTTTTTTTTTTTTAAATTTTATCCTGTAATGGAAAGCTCGAAAAATTTAGACATGGGGAGGGGGGGTGCAAAAACTACAAATACACAATTTTTACATCTTGTTTTGTTTGAAACTTAAATGAAAATATAAAATAAGTGTATTATAATATGTAAGGGGCCCTCAATTACGAGTCGAGTATCAGGTTAACAACATTCAAGATAGCGAATCCAAGTTGGCAGCTAATAATATTAATATCAAAGAATTATACAAATTTAAAAACTCATACGAAATTGACGTTAAATTTTTAGTGAATAGTGTACTCTGCAACATTCTTGTGGATATCTCTGCTTCTAAGGAAAAACTTAAAAAAGTTTTGGAATTCCTTGAATTGATAAAAGAAGGCAATAATATTTTATATAAATTAAGATACAATAAAAGGACTATACTTTTACGGACACCAAAGACATCTGGCTCGCTTATTACGAATCCAGTGTCAAATTGATAAAATTTAAAATGCCGGATCCAGTATCAAAACAATATTTATATATTTTTAAAACCCTTTCTTCCGGTAATCAGATATTTTACATAAGCTAAAATAATTTTACTACCCAACTTTAAGATACCCTGTAATTATTAGAATTGCTGCTTATGAATATAGTATCAGATTATTTATATTTATAATGGTGGATCCAAAGTGGTGTCCGACAATTCTAAAATCAACGAATGTTTAGAAAATTAACTGTTCATCCAGTCGAGGCATCTGATTCTCATTTGTATAATTATATTTGTGTGGATTAAAATGGAAAATACGTCGTTTTTTTTATATGCGAATTATAAATGAGATTAATAATTATGCATGATTAGTAATTGATTAATATTATTACAAACACCGACTTATATTATGATATTTTTAAATCTCCGTGAGTGCAAGATAGCGAATGAGTCTTAGCTCTTACGTTTTCGTTTTTTAACCAATTAAACGATGTTTATTTTTAATATTTTACACTGTGGAACTTAGATAAATTATTATTTAAAGTTTTTTTTCTGTTTCCAATAACTGACTTACTATCACAGTATTGAAAACTATTATTTGGCGAACGATCAGTTGTACTAAGTTGCCATCAGTATTATTTTCTTACTCAGTAGGCTTGCACGTACTGCTCTTCTGTTTACAGTAGCCCCAAGACCATCACACGGCCTTATCCATAGGCATTAAGAAAGAAATTTTATTTAAAATCTGCTTCGAAATCTTGACGAACATGTGCTAAGTTTATTAAATATTTTTATTATTTGCAAGGGGCCACTTCATGATAAACTTATAGTATACAATTTAAATACTTTAAAATAAGAAATAGTCAATTAAAATCAATAGAATAAACTTTATTCATTAATCAGAAAATATTATAATATTGAATTCAAACCCAAAAACGCGTGCAAGGTGCGCGCAAGTAATATGATTAGATAATCCATGCATGACGTTAGTGCATACATTATACGCGGAATACGAGTGCGCAGATAGATGACAGCGGTCCTGGCTTTAAATCATCTTTAAATCGATTATAAATGCAGAGCTCGGAGCCAGAATGAGTAGTCTAGCTGCGGCTGGGACGCGGATTGCCCGCAGACCTACCAAGCCAATAGCAAAAGGAAATTGTAAAACATTGCTGCATTACAGTGTTTTTTACTAGCAATAAAAGGATGAATAGCTTCACGTGTATAACATTAATAACTTATTATACTAATTTAGCCATGCATTAGACATGCGGTAAACATTCAATAAGAGATTAGGTCGAATCCGAAGTCAAGAAAGTAGTAAGTCCTGCTGCTACGAGTAAAAAAGGTGAGACCATCTTGTTTTCGCTTCTATTGATCCCAAAATATTATTTTTTAATTCATGAAAGAATTAGCGCAATTAAATGCGCTTTATTGCAAATCTCTCAAATAAAAATTTACCAAAGTACGGTTCGTGGCTACAGATTTTTTCAAAATAACTTTTTTTCTTATTCAATCAAAAATCTGAATTTATAAGGGCTCAAAGACATTGTCAATACCTACCGATTTCTAAAAGTTTTTTAGCGATCTGCTGCGAATTGTTGATATTCCAGGCAATTGAAATCTCAACTTAACAATTTTGTAATAGGCCGCCATTTTTAACTTGATGATCAGACTTGTTGCACATTGTTAATCATACTAAAGACTATCACATACCCGATTTTTGTTCAATCTGAAGCAATTTAAAGACTATTTTGAATATTACAATTAATTACTATTTTTGCCTTTTTTGATTTTTCAAATACTGTAAACAGTTTTTTTTTTTAATTGCTTACTCCTCATGCAGAATTATCACCTGAACAACGTTTATTTGACATTGTTTTCTCTAAAAGCGATACTTTTTAAGATATTCAAGGATAACTGAAGAAACAGCAAAAAATAATTATTTTACATACAAAATAAAATTTGTCTACCTCACTAAATGTCAAGACTTTAAGATATTGTTCTTAGACTTTTTTTTGTAATTTGAAGCCCAAATTTGCTTTGTTGGAAACCACCCCCAGTTTTTGCGTTAAAAAAGGCTCTAGTGCGTTGACTCGATTAGTTCTTTAAGGCCCTAAGGTAACGGGTCATTTCTCGAGTTATAAACGATTTTGTAAAAAAATAGCCCATAAAACGTGCTGTGTACAGCACAATTGTTTTTTATTGTATTGCTTCTCAAATATTTTTTTTTTTCAATATTTTAACCTGAAATTTTTTACATAGAATCTTGAAAAGTTTATAATTAATCAAGTACGAAAAAGTTCGTGCATTAGATGAAATCATTAGTTTTCACAATAAATCTTCGTGAATATGATGTCTACTGATTTTTCTTGTGTTGGATTGTTTATAATATTTAACATCTTAATTTTGCGCCTCTTGTGATTTCTCACTCAGGAGTCCTATCAGTACTAGGACAAAATGTTTTATCATATGTGTGCCGTGAATGAGAATGTTACGTACATATTTGGGCATATAATAACATTTGTACTATTCTACAAGCAGCTGCACTTTTTTTTTGGTATATATTTCTAATTCTGCTACATTTTTTTTTTTAACAAAATTAGTTTCGTGAGTACCGATCGGATTTGCAGTTTTTTTGAAAATTGCAAAACACCGATTTTTTTGGGCAATTTTTCCAAATTTATAACTTGCGTTCCAATTGACATCGAGACCTACAATTTGAGTGGAATATATTTTTTGTAGCCATCACCATTGATACGAAATTTCGTCAAGATTGCCCACTAATAATTTGCAAACGGAAATAAAAGTAAAAGAGGTTCTTCAAAAAAACGGCCATAAAAAAGATGTTTGCCAACCTAGAATAATTTTTCAAAAGCTCTTTCGTTCATTGAGAGTTACTCTACAACATACTCAAATACCATTTTGTTAGAGAAAGTTAGGTACTGCACGATGTCAGCCTCGTTACAGGCTGTTTATGTAACACGCGACCTATTTTTGTCCAAGAGCATGCCCCGACGAAAGATAACCTACGCCATTTTCGGACACCTAACATGTATTGTGGTTAGAGAGGTCTCAGCTATTCCGAATAATCATTCGAAGTGCGCAATGTATATTAGTAAGATGTTTTGCTACGTGCTGCATTTTTATTGAGAAATTCTAACTGCTTTATACTCGTATATGAAACATGACAAAATGAATTTTTGGTTTATCTAAATAATTTAACATTGGCCGCATAAATCGATTTAGTAGTTTTGACAGATCAATATATCCTCACTCATCTGCTTGTTGTTTGTTAAATAAAGTATATACTAATTAGAGCGTATTGGAACAGTAAAAAATAGACCATTTTGTAAAGGATTAACTTAAAGAAATCTGGATTTGTGCATTTTAAGAGACACATGTATTATTTTCGGTATTGCAACGACTATGAAAATAATGTTTTTTGATGATACAAAATTTTAGTATCAAAGATGCTGAATTTAAATGAAATATATTAATACTATAGTTAAAAATAATTTTTTTGGCGATTTCACAATACAAGTATACAATTCTCAAGTAAAAAGTAGCGTGATTACCAGGGATTCATCTGCTTTCCAAACGTACCCTGTAGCACTTCCATGCTTCTTAATGTGATTAATTTATGCATTACCTTTAAGGAAAAATTGATATGAATTTAAAAAAATTCATTAAGTGGTAAAATAAAACCAATCATTTTAAGCTTTTTGCAATCACAATATAGAATAAGGAGAAAAATATTTGTTGACATCAATTCTTTATTTTAGTATCATTACTTTAGACCTCTCAAAAACTTACACTTAAATCTTACAGGTTGCCTTTTATCATTATATCATAAATCAATAAAAAGATAATTTCATAATTCTTTCTTGCAGTCTGTGTTTACAGAATTAGAGATAACAGCTGCACTTTTTGCTGCATGTATTCACGACGTTGATCACCCAGGTCTTACAAATCAATTTCTCATTAACTCAAGTAAGATTTTTACGCTAATATTCTTATTCATAACTGGTATAGAGTATATAAAAAGATGAGTAATGTTATTGAATCTGTCCCTAATTATTAAATCAGGTTCAGAACTGGCTTTGATGTACAACGATGAATCTGTCTTAGAAAATCATCACCTGGCAGTTGCATTTAAGCTGCTACAGAATGAAGACTGCGACATCTTTATGAACTGCACAAAAAAGCAGCGCCAAACATTAAGAAAGATGGTCATCGATATGGTACTTTCCACTGATATGTCAAAGCATATGTCGCTTCTCGCTGACCTCAAGACGATGGTCGAGACTAAGAAGGTTGCTGGATCTGGTGTGCTGCTACTCGACAACTATACTGACAGAATACAGGTAATAAAAATAGATCACAGATATTTACTGTTTTGATATTTAACATATTTGCTATTTTAAATACTAAAGTATTTGTTCAACTTATAATAATTTAGAATTATATAGAATTGATGTTAAAAGGCATCTTAGAATTGTGTCTTCTTTTTTTTTTATATATCATACCTCTGAAGCTAGAAGTAGAAGTTTGGTATAGTTGAAGCTTGCCAATCTTAACAGAGTAGGACAGCCGCTTTATGTACGGAAAAAGGTAAATAGTAGTTATCTAGGTGCTACTCAAAGGGTGATTATTTCCTAAACTCTAACTGACAAAAAAAAATACCTATTTATTTATAACTAGTGACAGTATAGGGATTTCTCCTTCTCGCTAGAGGCATCGAAATACTCGCTGCGTGGTGTGGTTTTTTCCCGTGCCAACCGAGGAAAGACCTGTACAAAGAGTACGTGAATCGCGTCTTGCGGTTAATGGACATATACGTACCTATACATAGATATATACACGCAGCCGAACGTTCACCAAATTGTATAATCATATATTACTAAATGCTTCTATTATGATAGCATGTATTCATAAATATTTTACTAAAAGAAAGTATACATGGATAAAGTAAGTATAAGTTTCTTTAAATAAAAGGAACATTAAATTTGTGTGTGTGGAAAAGGCCAAGGTAAGTTGTTAGAAGGAATAATAAATAATTGACGCTTCCGTGATGATTAAAAGTTATGTACATTGTTGTACAAACTTTTTTAAATAATATAAAAAACATTAAAAAATATCAATATACAATTCATAAAATGATAACTGTAATCAATTACAATCAAAAAACGTTAAAATTTACTTTTATTGATGTAAGTAAGGTGTATTATATTACATACCTAGTAGCTATGTACATTTTATTTTTTTTT
>JAPYYV010011769.1:0-10944 GCA_030522625.1 Copidosoma aretas | reverse complement strand
CGTGGAAGGGAGAAAAAAAAAAAAAAAAAAAAACGTTTCGCGATGCTGATGATGCGTCGTGCGCGAGAATCGTCGTCGGCGCATCGCGATTCGTCATCCGCAGAGCTCAGCCATTAGCATATACGGAAGCGACGGTTGGTCGGTCGGGCGCCGCGTCGCCCCCTTTTTTATCCTTCCTCCTGCTCCTCCCCTGGTCGCCGCCGCTCGGGGATTTCGTCACACCCGACGGCCCCGCGCCACCTGGCAAGTCGAGGCTCTGAGGCTATGGCGCACGCGCGCACAGAAGGGCAGAGGAGCGCGTTCGTCGATCGGTGGCGGCGACGCGATTGAACTTCTCGCGAGCGGCGCTGATGAAACGTTCGTCGGGTCCATTGCTATCGTGCGCGCCACTGTTCGCGAATCGACTCGGGGAGGTGCCGTGGCGAATCGGGCCCATTGTCGTCGGCTAAACGCTTCGCTTGCAGGGCGCAACGATCGCACTTATTCGCGTTGCAATAATGCTCGTCGTCGTCGTTGATTGATCGATCGATCGACGAGTGTCGATTGATATGTCGATCGTCCTCGGGTCGACACGCAAGGGGGGTCGACGGACGCGTGTCGGCGCACATTGTGCTCTGCGGGCGGAGTGTTTTCACGCGTTTTAGAGAGCGCACAATGCGCCATTCAGCTCTGTATTATAAAGTCGCGCAACGCTTCTAACGACGATTTCTTTTCTTCGCGCGGTAATTTATCGATCCGATGATAATTTTGTGGATTCGACGTTGATGTGAAGAAGTACGTTGGTATGATACACGTTTTCTCAACTCGGGGCGGTCGAGTTTGAATGAGAAAATTGATAGTTGTAGGCCAACCTACTTTCCGCCCGTGCACTTTGAGTTACGTGATCCCGAGGAGGAACAGCGAAGACATTGTCGTCTAATTTGAAAAAAATGCAGCGCGACACGATACGTACATACTATACGGAGGCGGTATTAATTATATTAATTATAATAACGTGGGAACGAAAAACTAAAAGACGGCCGAAATAGAGCAGTTCGTTGTTGTTGTCGTTACTATTATTATGTGGGATCTCTCGTTTTTTCGCGGTATAATCATCTTTCACCAGCAGGTCATTAAACAATTTCCAAACGAACAGCGCTAAATTGATCGGCACAAATCAGCATCGAAATCTGCAGAATTTATTAATAACAATGGTAAAAAAAAAAGACCATAGAAATAATGCACGAATAAGGAAACCTCACATCGTTGGGGCAGTTCAATTAGCTCGAAAGGAGCAGAGAGAGAGAGATAGAGAGAAGGGACAGGGCTGTTGTACGTGTACATACGTTATATATTATTATCGCATACATCAGAAGACGAGAGAACGCCGCTGCGCCCTGATGGCGTATATACATGCAAAACGGGCGAGAACGCGATACTTCCATTAAAACGGTGAATCCTTTTCGGTTTTCGCGAAGGTCCGCGATGTACGGCGCTCTCTTTCTTTATCTGCGCTCGCAGTACGCATATTTTTCTGCTCAAGTGTGACGCGCACCTTTTTATTTTTTTCGGGGCTCCACGGATTGCAATTTTTTTCGGAGGTCTCGGCGAGTAATTGTTTGATTTCCAGTAATGTCCACCTTCGTCTGGACGCCTTCAACACGAAACTGTAGATCAGCCCAAGATTGTTGTATGGTTAATTGTTAATTCGTCGTTGAGATGATGACTATTGCTAGCTCGATATGTGCAATGAAATGCAGTTTGATTTATGTTCAGTGCACACGGTGAGTGTATAAAGGCTAATGAGATGGAACAAAAGTGAAAGTGGAGCGAGCAAATTTGTAATGAGGCATTGTGCTGTCGTTGTGTGCGCGTTGCACCACAAATAATATTTTAATTATCGTTGGAGAGATGAATGCCGACTTACCAAACTATGAGTCTACAGCTACATATTTTAACTACTGGTGAATACGAAGGATTGTTACTCACCTGAAACAAACGAAGGAAAAAATCACGTTAGACTTGCGTTATGTAAAAAAAAATATATATATATTTATGTGTATAAAGATAATAACATATGCATCCACGTATGTACAGTACATTCACACATGAAGAAGCGCACCTGGGAGCAGACGAGCTCTCACGTGAGCTTATCGACAACGCATATTTTTTCCAAGAGCCCGCGCACGGCGTATATATTTGTACTTCGGAACACATTTACACGAAAGCCGCTGCATACGCGCGCAGCAGCAGTCCAAACCAATGGCAATCAAAATCCACCGTTTCAAAACGTGAACACCGTTATTTTATACACACATACGTAAGGACGTCTGTGCATGCGCACGTTAAGCCAGCGCTACGGGCGCATCAGCTGTACGTACCTATACAGGACTTTTATTGTACTTGCGGCGGCAAAAGTATGCAAATACATGATTTTTCCTTGTAAGCCGACCACGGTACTAATGCTATCTGATTGCGCACGCGAGCGGGGTATAGTATTCGAAGGAGTAAGCTGTGGTGTTCTGTTATGCGCCAAGTGCCGGGACACGGTGTCCAAAATTTCATACATTCATACAGGTTTTTATATATAATGTATTTTTCTTCAAAACATATTGGTCAGAGTATTTTTCTAAAGAACAGTTGTATCGATTGACCCCGAAATAAAATTTTCTCGGATAAAACCTCACTTTCATACCGAGATAAATTCCTTTACTGTATTAAATTTTATTTTCATAAATGAAAAAAAAATGATCATTTTTATCAATAGAAAAAAAAAAGATGCAATTTTTAAATCTTCCCTCCACTTGCAGGATATTCATATTACTACACGATAGAGCACCATAAAGCGAATCCTATCCCACCGAAGCTGTTCAGGCTGTCCCCGCAGAGAGTCGCAAACTTCCTTTACAAGGCCTCGCAATGGGAACTTCTCTCTTCTCTTCGCTGTCGCTGCAATGACTGCTTATATACCTACTGTACAACTATACCCCCATGTAACCCAGATTGCGTTAGCCCATTGAACAATATAAATGTGCAACGGAGACGGTTTTAGCATTTTTCAAGTTTTTCGCGTGCCATGTTCCACATGTATAATACAACGTACACTATTGCGCAGAACGCGAACAAGATAGAGAGAGAGAGAGAGAGAGAGAGAGAGAGAGAGAGAGAGAGAGGAGGGTAGTCATAAAGGCTACATTAGCCGATTGTGAAGAGAGAATTTTTATTTCCCCCTCTGTCGGGGATGCCAACTCGTTTTTCGAAATCAGAGAGCTGTACGCAGTGGTAAAGTTTTATGCTTTTTCGCTTGGGTTTCGGCATCGGCGAGTGGCTCTTTTTACTCTTGACTCGGATGAGTCTCTTTCTTCTTCATCTTATATTTTGAATCATTGTTTTACGACGAAACGAGTGTGTAAAATAACTCATGGTATTGTAAAGTGGGTTAGCCGACGTCGGCGGTTTTTTTGGGGTGGTCTTAATGAGGGAACTAAAACGAGGCATTCATGAGATTTTATTTTTACGTCAGTTACAACTTGTTTGCCCTCTATCAGGGCAAAGTGATACATTTTTTTTTTTTTTTTTTTTTTTTTTTTGACAAATGAAACCGATTTGACGGAAAATCAGCACCGTCTCGTGTCGTTGATCGAGGCAACGGTGGTTATTCACGCTTACCCCAACGTTTATACGATCAGATGAATTGCCGCAATTAACAAATCAACGAGCAAAGCAGAACTGGGAGGAAACGCGTCGCGGTGCATGAAATCGGCACACGCTCCGGTGCTCCTGGCGCGCCTTTTCACGGCTCGTGAAAATGAAATGAGAGATCCCAATCACGGGGGGTGTACTTAAGTATGGGAATCGGAGCGCACAACCCGTGTTCGATGATGTGTTTTTTCAATTATGTGATAAAAGTCGAATTAAACTTTTTTTTTTTTTTTTACCGATGATTCATACGTACGATGTTATAAAATCGTATTTTTAATGTAATTGTCAGTTTATTGTTCGCTTTATTAACCAAATTATTTTTTAACACAGTTTTGTAAATTTGAGATAATTAAACATAAATTTTGTTTATGATAAGCAACGTACTATCTTTTCGAAAAATGTTTTTTTTTTTTTTTTTTTATTACTCATAACACAGTCATCTACAGATTTTTTTCGAGCAAAAATAATACAGTATGATTTTATAATATCAAGTAAGTATATTTTCAAGTTCTTGACAGAATTTTATCTCTTTCAAAATGTTATACATTACTTTTGCTGGAAAAATAATTGAGTATAATATTTAGTAATGAACACAAATGTTTTTTAAACTAATTTATCGATGAATCGTATTTCCGTGAAAAAAATTATATCGCAAAGTATTTGAAAAACTACAACATGAAAGTCTGACGATAAACAACAAGGCACTGCACGTGACATGCAAAAAAGAACTGGAAATAGTGCTCAGGTCCACCTGTCGCGCTGAGACAGAACAGCGTATAAGTATACGCGTCTGATTCACTTTTACAATACCGCGTCTAATATACATAAAAGACACACAGCAGCACTCAGTCGGACGCGAAAAAATGTTTCGATTCACTCGAGCATCGCAACAATGAGAGGCGTACATAGGTACAAGGCGAGAGAAAAAGCGCGGAACAACAACACCGCGTACAACTCGCCGTATTCACGCACGGTAAGTAATACATGCGCGTATAATATAAGCACTGCCCAGAGCTACACAGTCCGGCGAGCGTGTAATACGCGCCGAGCGCCCAACAGGCCGTGTCTGCGTGGGAGTGCGCATGCAGGCTTCTCATGGTCCGCATGGCTGCTTTTCACTGACCGTCTCCCTGAAAAATTCATCAGTGGCGCCGTCGAGCGTGCAGTATCATGCGCACCGCACTTGATCGCTGTATTATACTATATTATATAGCATTGGCTGTGTAATTGACGGTATGCGTTCGTATTATATATTATGATATCGGGTGACAATGTTTGATATCGATACTATAATATTAATTTAAATGCTGGACAAGTGCGTGATATATCGATGTTCATCAGCGTATACAGTCCGTATAGAGCTGTTGTATATATAACAGCGGCGGGGGTAAATAATTATTATCGATGCATCGGGCGTTATTAAGGTAACGGGTATATCAAGTAGCCCCGGCGTATTCGATTATTACTACATGGCAGGGCCAATTTCATCACGTACGCGGTACACGTATATTAGTGTACGAGAGGAGAGTCTTGCTTTTAAAGACCCAATTCGCGAAAATCGTCGGGAGTAATCGAGTGGCACAAAAAATCGGCGATCCCGGGCGCGCAGGTACTTACGAAAAAAAAAGAAAGAAAAAAAAAGAACCAAAGGCGCCTCCTTTGCTCGCGGCTTACTGCGGGTACACGCCCTGCAGAATAAAATGATAAAAGGGGAGCCGGTGCAGCGTTCGAAAACGTTAACGAGCGCCCGGGATCGGAGCGATCGCGCACGCGAGCTTTTCGTGCCTGACCT
The DNA here is from genome assembly GCA_030522625.1 of Copidosoma aretas. Lineage (NCBI taxonomy): Eukaryota > Metazoa > Arthropoda > Insecta > Hymenoptera > Encyrtidae > Copidosoma > Copidosoma aretas. Next base: position 5,471 of record JAPYYV010011769.1, on the reverse strand, counting down.
CTTCATCGGATCCGGTCGCGTTTTCGCTGCATCTCTTTCGAGTGGTTTTTTTTATTTATTTTTTTTTTTTTTCAGTAATTTTGCCGATTCATGTACCTTTTTTAGGGTAGAAAATCCATACCTATACCATCAATCCATAACTTTCTTGAATTCGAAGTATGTTACAAGTGCACCTTTTGTCTTTCTTGAAAAATTGAAAAAAATTGTAGAAATAAAAACAAGTTTTCAAAAGAATTAAGTTAGTTACAGTTTGACTGATTCGGTACACGGATTTTCTACCTCAAGTAGTGTGACTTTTTTTCATAGAGAATTTGCTGAGCGAATTTTTTAGTACAATATTTGATTCAAACGACCTTTGATGCACGAGATCGAGCTCGAGATGGATTACACAAACTTGGCGAAACGAACAGAGTTTATAACAGCCGAGAGGGAAGAGGGAGAGCAGCAGACCCCGGCATAGCCAAGACAATGAACAAGTGCAGGCGTTTTCAAAAGCCGAACATCTCATTGTCTCAACTCGACCGGGCCGTTTCACCGATTTGCGGCAAGGAGAAACGCGTGTAATTCATGTCTCTTTTTTTTCTTTTTTTATTTCGGCCCTCAAATGGGTCTGCACCTGGAGCCGATTGATTGGTATATCGATTTGTTGTCCAGCAGATCTTGCTGCGAGTTTCTGGCCAATTAGACGAGTCGAGCGTTACGCTTGCCGACCTCGTTACACTTGCTTGTCCGCCGCGGCTACTGCTTACTTACGTCTTCTAAATCGCCACCGAAGCATTTATATCGAATAAAATCTCGGTAACGCTCACGTCGTTATTTATACGCACGAATCGAGCGAATCGAGAAAGAGTTTTGACATTGCTCGAATGCATTTTTCAACAGATCTACGGTGAGAAAGAGAAGGAGGATTTTTGTAAAAGTCATCGATTTAATCTTAATCTTAATTGCACCTCTGCACGCAAAGACACGCTCAATCGACGTACACACACGTACCTAGAGCATTTGAACAGTTAAGTAGCCGGGGAACAGTATTTCATTCCTTTTGTGTAACGGTATGTTGATCGAATGACGAGGATTTTTACGAGCATTGAAACTAATGGCTAAGCAAATTGGGAAAAAATCGTGTGTTGCGTGAAACTATGTAATAGAATGTTTTGATAAGTTACGTACCTATGAGTGAAAATTTAATTAAATTTGAAAAATCAAAGTGATAATATCAATAAGAATGTCAAAAATATAATTACAGAGAACATTTTTATGAAGTTCTCCATGTATGATCTTTTCCATACTCAAACAACGAAAGGTACACGTAGATTTCTCTTTTTAAATAGTCTATATAGTTGCTGTTATACTTATCCAAGTCACTAATCAATTCACCAACTTAACAATTATACTTATCATCCAATAATTATCTTAGTAAGGTGTAATGTCAAAAACCATATTTAAAAATGAATCTAGTCCCGTGGCATGAATATCGGTGAAAAAAACCTTTTTTTTGGCACTTCCAAATAAAAAAAAACTCGGTTCTGCGACATTGGCAAAAGTTATCAAGACTTCTTACATTTGACCCCTATCGTTAAGCTGGTTTCAAATTCAAGATATGATGAAAACTTTTTACATATTATCTCAGGTGATGTATCGAAATATATGTTTTACAAAAAAATAACTCAGGGGTGCTTTTAAGGGCAATTCAACGTCAGACTCAAGGTTTGCACCCCAATTTTGGTCACTGGACCCGTTTTAAATCTTACAATTTTTGTATTTTTGATCATCTGAACTCTAGGCCATCTTTGCACAGCAACAACGCAGACTTCAGACTTATAAGACCAAAACAGGACTCCCGCTCGGACCTTTCTTTTTCGACACGACGACGACGACATACACACACATACACATACGATAGAGGGATGCATGAACTGTCCGTTCACTTGACTGACGGCACAATCCCCGATCGGCTGGACCCAGAAATACCCTCTACGAAAGAGGGAGAAAGATCTCTTCCATCAAGTCCACCCGCTGTCGCTCATGAGAAGAAGAAGAAGAAGAAGAAGGAGAGAGATACACTCTGAAAGAGGCCAAGCCAGACGGATGCCAGAGTCCGACGAGTCGGAGTCTTTCTGATGGATGGATCTCTACATTTTTTTTCTTCTTGAGCTATTCTGGTGATGCACTACCGGCTCAAAATGGACGTAATTTAGGATGAAAACTGAAGACCCAACTACTGCTCGTCTCGATTTGAATGAATTCATTATATGATACCACCGAGCTTTGCCACGGAAAAATTATTTATGTATGTCATTTACGTCGAGTAGAGAGGGTTGATTTGAAAAATACAAACTTTTGTGTAGAACTACGTGGCTGAAAAAAGATTGCGTGAAGCGAAACGACACGAACAAGTGAGGGGAGAAAAAAAGAAGGTACCGAAAGAAGAACACGGAAGTCAAGAAGAAGGGAGGAGAGGAGTGGTAAGGTATATTATGTACGGGCATGCAAATGCGTCCCCAAGAGAATGTATACCTGTACGCGTATGGAGCATCAGTTCAATCGTCTCCTCCTGCTCCACTCAGCACAACGACAGCAGCAAAGAAGAATAAGAAGAAGATGGCATCGGTGCTCCAGAGATCTCGAGTCTTTTAGTTAGCAGATGCCGCTGCGATACGTACACCCCCTCGACTACCACCCGCTCGCTGTATCTCTTTTCTTTTCTCTCTTACACAAAAAAAGAGCGAAGAAAGAAAATCCCACGTGCCCAAGCAATAATATGAAGGAGCCGACCTTGTCTTCGGTCTCTCAGAAAGTAAGGGCCTCTCGGTGTTTGTTGTTGCATGATACTCGGTGTAGGTGCGCGGGATTGACAGCATAAATCTTTCTCATTTCTGGATATCGTATAGGGGGAAGTGCGTCATCGCATTATATACAGGTATTACATAAAAGTGAAGACGAAAGAGGGAATGATTCTTTTTATTACATTTTCCCCTCCGTTGCTTGAGAAAGTGGGGTTTGCTGATGTGTTTATTGAAATTCACGAGAATTCTGTATCGTAGCGATGACAGAGTGCACAGATCGCGGGGGCGTGTTATATAATTATGAGAAGCAGGAAATATAATACATAGTATATCGTTCACATTGAGACAGTAATATTTGTACACAAATACGTGGGAGTCGAGACATCAGAGTTCTCAATTTTTTAGGCGTCAGTCACAGGTGTTTTGATGAAGTTGTAGCTTACATTTTCTGTTAATTAGGTATACTTTGATAAATCTTATGCAATGTTCAAGATTCTCGATAATTTATTTAAAAAACAGGAATGACGTGCCACAGGAAATGTTAGTAGCTGATACTGCTACGTTTATAATCAGAGTACTGATAACTTGATGTAGGAGGGACGATAAGGCAGCTCGTGGCCGTTTAATCGTGGACGGCCTACACGCGTAACCTGGGAAACCGGTCGCTGAAGAGTAATTTCGCGTCACGTGTTGGACAAATCTAAAAACGAGACTGAGAGAACTCTAGTTTTTTATATCGACGGTTTATTTTACGAGTAAGAGATTGGCAGATTTGTACGTTCTATCAGTTTATGTGTTTCAGCTGGAATTTCATAGTCCGCTATTCAGAGAATTACAAATGTTTACAAACTGAAGAAAAACAGTACCGTATTAAAAGTGAAATATAAGTAACTATCTTTTTGTAGTAAAATACTTGTCTCCATGTGGGATGGATGGATGGTAATTAGGAATCGAATCTTAAATCATATCTTGTCATATTATATTAAATAACTAATCATTAAGAAGCTAACCAGTCTGTCAGTAAGTATTCAAAGTTAAAAATTTTTTGCTTTGATTTAAAAAGCCATTAGCTAACAAAAAAAAATGCTTGTAAACTTTTTAATGTCAGAATAACAAATTTTTTGCTCTGATTTAAAAAGCCATTAGCTAACAAAAAGAAAATTTGCTTGTAAACTTTTTTATGTCAGAATAGCGCCTTGAGCTCTACAAAAATAAATTTTATAAATATTTGTGCTAAGCAGCAATACCCCAACATTACGTTTCTATTTGAACTTGTAGTTATGTTCGCGGAAAACTGAGCGAACCGCAAATTTGAAATTTTTTTCATAGTTTTTAAGAAAATGTTTTGCCACCTATAAAGTTCTAGAAAATATGAGTAAGCAGACGATTACCATGGCTACATACTTTTTTACCAATCACAATCGGACTGACATATTCATCAAATTAAATCGTAATTTCTTTTTTCTAAGCTAAACATACGATTTATAAACTTTATGTGCATTCGCATTGATTTTAGCCTATAGTGGACCCAAATGTAACAAAGTTAAGCATGACTCGTTTGAGGTATGTAAATACATATGACGGATAGAAGTATTGAACGGTACAAGCTACAACTGCATCACGAGGCGAGCAGAACGCGTGTTCGCAATCCCTCGTCCAACAGCCGCACACACACACACACACAAACAACAACCTTCCAACCAAAGGGGAAATTCTTCCTTCGGCTCCGCCACCTCTTTACTCGTCTGAACTCTCGAGCCTTCGCGCACGTCTTGCGCGAGTAGCACAAGGGGTCCGTATGTACGCGTGTGCCGGCGCCGCGGAATCCAGCATTTTTCCACCGTCATAAGGGTATACGCGTTCGCGTTTTCGCCGGCCGGCCGATCAATTAACGAGCAGCGAGAGATAGAGAGAAAGAGAAAAGCTCGCAATTAACGTCCGATTCCTCCTCTTCTTCTGTCGAATAGAGCGCGCGCGTATACGCGTCTCGTCGTCGTACTTGTCTTTTCAGCAGTCGTGTAAGTATGTGTACAGACTTTTATTGTCGGGGAGAGAAAGAGAGAGGATGGCTACGCGCGCGCGCGCGAGCGACTGGAATTTTAACAAAGTTCCTTCTTCCCTCCTGGGTTTCGCTTTTAAAGCTCTGTTTTATACTCTAGACGAGACTACGACGAGGACGACACGGTGTATAATATGTACTCTGCGAGGTGGACTACACTGATTTACACGATGTCGCTGTTGTTGCTTGTGATACCGAGTATACTTAACTAAAGAGCGCCGATCATCGCTTTTTAGGCGTGACGTATACTTCTCCACAGAGGCGCTCTATATTATTGCTGGAGCATAAAACACGAGTATACTTAACTAAAGAGCGCCGATCATCGCTTTTTAGGCGTGACGTATACTTCTCCACAGAGGCGCTCTATATTATTGCTGGAGCATAAAACACCATATCAAATAATTACTGAGATTGTGAAACGAATCTTAAAGGTGATACGGGGTAGTTCACGCCCCAAGCCGATGCTTTGAAATTGAAGAATTCAAGTGTTCATACGAAAATTTTGCCTCGGGTAATTTCTTTACAAAAAGTAATTATTATTATTTTTATATTTTCAAGTTTAAGATCCAGCAAAATAAAAAAATACTTGAGAACAATCAGATATTTATGAATTGCTATTTCATTCA
>JAPYYV010011768.1:0-10614 GCA_030522625.1 Copidosoma aretas | reverse complement strand
TATTCAGTGAACGCTTCTCATTTTATCGTTGAAGTAAATTACTTCGATACTGTCCACGTAAATTGGGGGTCCGAGTTCGCCGATTTGATCCGACAGGTAACGCATTTTAGGTGTTGCCACTGGTTCTGCACTAGGCCAATTGCACATCAGCTTGCACCAACTTTACTTGCTTTAACACGTGCGGTTACACTCAATGTGCAAAGCTGAAGCTTCGCCCACTTCATGAATATGTGTCCGTCCAGTGTACATAATATGCATATTATGCATAATGATAAAAAAAAAACCCGTGGCTCGTAGAGCCGCTCAGCCGTTCGGCAGACTCAACTGACTCACTGACTGTGACTGCACTATACCTATACTATATACACACAGTACATGCACACTATATACATGCACGCGCGCAACTACTACGGTACTGTCGGATGAATAAAAACGTACATATTTTTCTTAATCCTATTATAGTAATAATACTAATATTTTATTAATAAAATCAATTTAATTTTTTTTAAATTCAAAATTTGTATTATGGCAAAGAAGCATAGCTTCTATCAACAGCCCCGCGACTGTTCCGTTTTTTTTAAAAGAATATTTATTGAATAATTGGTTTGTTCATCAACGTGGCTCACAAACATTGATGAACATACAAAATATCGCTTAACAATATGGAATGTGGAACTTTTATTAACTACGTTTAGCTTTACAAGTGTATAATTGGGTTTGGTTACAATATATTAATTACTATACGGTTATATATTATGTGTTGTGCACAGATACATTAATGAGTAATTGGTAGTGAGAAAAGAAACATTGTAAATAAAAACTTTTTAACAGTCGCTTAGTTTAACATAGATAGTACGTGATGAAATGTGATTGCTGTAGCAACAAATTATCTAATTTAGATAGGAGAACTCCAATGACTAACATAGTCATCATCTTCATCTTGCTCCAAAGGAAAGTTTAATAAGGAATAAAGAATGACGAACTTGGTAAAAAAGCAGCACATATATTAATAAAATTCTTGACGTTTCGTCGATGCCAATGCCGACCTCTTCAGAAATCTAAAACATTTTTTAATTCAAATTGAAAATTAAAACTACAACTAATATAAATAGAAAGACTGACATTAACAATCTTAATTCATCTCACACTGAATTAATTAAATATATACATAAAAAAATGTGTAATTAGTTCATTCCAACTTGCGATCCCTCCAATATTTAGTTTTCCACCTTTTATAATTCTTATACACCTATACTATACCTATTAGAAGTTCTATACAGCTATTTTACACCTCTCTACTCATTAGGCCACTTTTCCCAATATTAGCGTTCTTTTACAATTCCGTTTACCGTTCTTGCAACCTGCACCTTTCTAGTTTCTCCTAGTATATGGCCAGGAACCCCTTGAAAACATCTAAAAAAATTTTTGGTAATCTAATAATATAGTTCATGACCTTCGTTTTTTCACTTATAATTAGGAATGTGTCTTGGCTTTGAATGTATTTGGATTTGTGCTGCGCAATTCTTTTGTACACAGCAATGTGCTCCGTAATGTTTCACTGCTCCTTGCATCATGTCACTTTACTGCAGAGTGGTCGCTAGTTATAAACCATGTTTTTCTGTTAAAAATGTTATCTCCATGATGTTGATGGGGACGCACCATCTGTAAAAGTACGAAATGACGTATTTGCGTAACTTTGGAGTTGATTTGTTTAGCATTATAAGACAATATTTTTTTTAATTTTCAATTTGAATTAAAAAATGTTTTAGATTTCTGAAGAGGTCGGCATTGGCATCGACGAAACGTCAAGAATTTAATTAATAAATGTGCTCCTTTTTTACCAAGTTTGTCGTTATTTATTCCTTATTCAAATTATCTAATTACCTTAATATTTTTCTCATGATGAGAACTATATAGTTAAAGAGGCTCCTTAGTGCAGAGATGCCAACCCACATCGTAGGTCACAGATTTGCTCGCAAATTCAGGTGATTGGCATCACTGGTGCAAGGAAAACATAGGCTAACCCCTATGACTCCATTAATTTTCAATAGAATATCTCGAAATTTTCCACGGAAACCGATATTTTCTAACGTACCATCTGAAAGCTAAGAATTTTTTCTACAAGACTTCTGCACTCTTATTACGGAAACCGTTGGTTTATTCGAGTTATTAGGTTGTTTTCACCGCTATAAGAATACGTGTTAGGAAGTGCTATGTAAAATCAATAATATCTCGAAATTTTGCAGGGAAAGTGATATAAATAATTGTACCGATGGATTCAGCACATTTTAAACTATCAAATTGACCTGGCCTAGCTTCAGGAACTGTTACGAGGGAGCCTCCAGAATTTATATGCCTGTCGAGGTTGACAAGGTAATCATGAGAACTGTATTATAGTTAAGTTAATAAGCCATCTCAAGATGGTAGTATAAACGTACATACTTTCTTTTCCAAATCTATTTACATTTATTTACAAATGTACAGAGTTGGCTGAGGGTAGGAGAGAAAAACAAAAAAATGAAATGTAACCGTTGCTGTAAGCAGTAGATTTGGCGAGTTGGCTGCTTGGAACGACTGTATAACATGTAAAAAACGATACCAACAGGAATTTTTAATGTTTATTTATGTTTCTAGCTAGCCACTCTCTTGCTCTATACTTGAGGTCGTTCCTCAGCACTGAGTCTTCCTCTAGCCACTAGTATTTATCGAACTTAAGAGGACGTGGGAGGTAAGAGGTTATGTTCTATGGGGATTCTGCCGTTTCCAACTTTTCTCCTTATTACTTAACGAAATTGGATGAAATTTTGTCCATCGACATAAAATTGACCCTTGAAAAGCGCTTAACTTTTGGATTTGCAAAAAAATTGTAAATAATAATTCGTCTACGTCATATAATACACGAAGGCGTTTCACTATTTAATATCGATTTGTAAATCCAAGAGTTGAGCGCTCTTCAAGGGTCAATTTTATGTCGATGTACAAAATTTCATCCAATTTCGTTAAGTAAATAAGGAGAAAAGTTGGAAACGGCAGAATCCACATAGAACATAACCTCTTACCTTCCACGTCCTCTTAAGTCTAGTGAAGTCTAGAAAGTTTCTCTTTGGTGTGGTTCGTGAGTATTTAAAATAAGGCATGGTGTCCCGGTTTGTTGGAATTTTATGACATTTTTGGTGTCTGGACCAGTAAAAAATACTGGGTACATTTTTATCATCTTCAAGCTCTGACGGTCAAGGATTATAAAATCTTCTCAGGGCCGAATGCCTGATTTCTTACCTTAATAAGTTTATCATTGATTGCAGGATTATTTATACTTATATGGCTGGTGTAGTAGTTTCTGGTTGGTTTACAAATAAAGTTATCTATTCTAGGTATATTTGCGGCATTATATAAATATTTGTTGGATACAAACTTTCTGTAATTAGATCTACCTGATCTGTACATTTTCAGGCATGCTCTGAGGCGGGAAAGCTCAAATAGCCGTATGCGCTCCAGGATAGAAGCGCTTTGGTTGAACCAATTGGGTGAGGCATGTGTAATAATGGGTCGATTTAGTGGGCAATATGCTATCATTTTGGATCTTGGGCTGAGATGTATTCGCACCCCGTCGCCGTCTTCAGCGCAGCGTGGTGACTCAAGCACGAACCGAGGAGTCGGTGAAAAACATCAGCTGATCCATTCCCACAGTGTGGATAATGCATCAATTATGCCAAATTCTAATTATTAACTGCATGCTGACCTTCAAATTTTGATAGGGAATCAAGTGCAGGTCTAGAGACAATAGATTATCAAAAGTTTTGCCTCACGGAAGTATTTGCTTATCTTAAGGAACCAGCCAATAGGAATTCAATATTCAAATTTTCCGCTTAACGAATTAAACTGTGGACACTGTACATAGATAGGAACCATGCCGTAGAAATTCGTACTCTCAGATTCATATAACGAAGAGATGGCGCTGAACGTAACATTTTTACCGTATTTCGATTACTCAAGTAAAAAGCTTGCGTTTGCATTGGTTTCGTACAGTAAGTACTGTCTATACAGCTCCGTTTGCAACAGCTCGAGCTTGCGTCCGCAGAATGTGGAGCATGTGAAAACCTAACACTGCGTACGCAGCAGCTTTGCGTCTATAGTATCCTACGGAAGCCTGTACGGCTCACATGCGCCTGCGTCGTATGTGTGGAGCCACTTACCACGCGCGGCGTGTGCTCGGTGTACTGTTACCATGTTTTTACTATTATTTAAGGTAGGAGTTGAGATATGAACATAGGATTAAGTATTTAGGTACATTTCTATTCAATTTAAGTAGCATTGCTTGATTTTTTAGCAGATTAAACACGTTTGTGGCCTTTTTTGCTCATTAAATTGGAAGGTTTAAATGAATTTTTTTCATTACTTGTATTATAGATTTGTAAAAATAATTAATTGGAGGTTATACTACTTAATAAGTGACATTTTTTCAACTCCTTAATTTTTTTTTTAATTTAGCCAGCATTTGTTGCTTTGCTATGTCATTGTGTTGTGGTCATATATTTAACGAGTGCTTTAATTGAGTGTATATTTTGTGTACGTGCAATGAGTATCAAGAAAGATAAACGGCAAACAAAACAGTCGATTGAAATGTACTTTAATGAAAACTGTACATATGAAGAAATCTTAGCTTTACTGAAGACTAAACATAATACAGTAATATCTGTAAGTTCTCTCAAACGAGTAATAAGCGCTCTAGGGCTTCGAAGAAAAAATATCAAAGAATGTGAAATAGAAGACATTTGTTTAGCTCTAATAGAAGAAACGAATGCCGTTGGCTGCAATTTAGGATACAGATCTTCGTGGTGTAAACTCAGAAAAAAGTATGGTCTATTAGTTAAGAGAGATACTGTGTATGATTTAATGAAACTGTTGGATCCCGAAGGTTTGGAAGATCGTAGAGCGCGTAGACTTCGCAGACGTGAGTAACTCCTGGCCCTAACTTTATCTGGCATTTAGATCGATACGACAAGTTAAAGCCTTTTGGTTTGGCAATACATGGTTGTATCGATGGATTTTCTAGATATCTGTTGTGTTTGGAAGTCTCAATGATAAATAATGATCCTAAGGTTACAGCTAATTATTTTTTGAATGCAGTAATGAAACGTGAATGTTTACCAAGACTCATTAGATCAGATCATGGAACAGAGAATGTGTCGATTCAAATTCTACAAACTAGTTTACATGCAAAAGACAAAGATAAGTTGTCAGGAGAAAAAAGTTTTCTTAAAGGGAGAAGCGTTCACAACCAGAGAATCGAGAGTTATTGGCGACAAATGAGACAACACTCTGGCGATTTTTTCATACAACTTTTTAAGTGTATGGTTGAAAATGATTTCTTCGATGGTAGAGATTTTCATAAATGTTGTTTGCAATTTGCATTTGAGGCTATTATTCAAAATGAATTAAATTTAACTCGAGAGTTATGGAATGAACCTCGGAATGAACACAGAGTGAGAAAACAAAATGTTCCAAAAAATGAGTTTGGTGTTCCTTTTGTTCTATACAATCTACCTGAAAAGTTCAACGGAAAGGAGTACAAAAAACGTATTGACAACAACACTATTCAAGAGCTTCACCAAGCAGTAACAGTGAATCCTCATTTAGTCGATCCATGTTTTGCTGAAATTGTGGAAAACACTTGCATAAACAACACTCATCCAACTGACATCGATGAAGCCTTACATTTATACATAAACCTCGTTAAAGAATTAGACCAAAATTTCCAAAGTGTAGTCACTATCATTAAATAGTTAAGAGATGTCATTGTTTATTGTGTAAGGAAATTTTAAAATATGTTTTTTTGTTTTAATTCATTGTACAATCTTTACAAAAATTTTTTTGTGTTTCAGATACATCCCAACAATTGTATCTATAAACGTTATCTCGCTGAAATGCGTGTTTGTTATACTCCGTTGCTAATTTTAAAAATACAACCTATTCTCTAAAGAGACACAACAATCCTTTTATGATTTAGAAAAATATGTGACAGAGCCGTAGCTCTTCAACTCAAAGAATGAATAAATTTCAGGTAACCACAATGATTCTCAAAAAAAAGCCATAAATAATTTTATAAAAAACTGATAAAATGAGGGATTAATTTTTTTTATTTCCAGAGATACCCATGGTCAGACCCCGTTACTGCTAGTAGTGTTCGTACAGGCATACCATGCTGCTCTCGTCATCCTAAACGCGATTGGCAATGAAGACTGCTGAGATAGTTCTGCGTACTTGATGCGAGTCCAGAGCTGTACCAGGACTGATGCCAATCATGTTATACATCAGTACATCCTTAAGTGTCTTATTGGCTCTGTTTTCTGCTGCACCGAGTAATGTGTAGACCTTTGACCGAGCTTCTCGAAAATTTTCTGTCAAGTTTCACCCATACTATTTTTTTGTGTGCCTAAGGTCATGCCAAAGCATTAAAGCAAAGGACTGAACGAGCACATTTTTTTTAGGCCCTATGTTGGCTAACAACTTTTTTAGGGACATTTTTCGAAAGAACTTGTTCTTGGTTTTGTCAGCTGTTTAGAAAGAGTTCTCATCTGATATTGCTAAAATTTGGTGTGTATATTAACAACAACCATATCTATCTCGTGTATAATTTTTAGCCCTTAATATTGATTACAGCGCAGGTTATTGAGTTCTAAAAAAATAGGCCAAAATGACGGTTTTAGGTGCTTTACAAATAAACGGCTAAATCGATTTGGTCCCACTGCGACTTATTTTGTTCGTCTAGAAATAGCGCATCTTTTTTATCGGATACTTTTTTTGTACTATGTACAGGTTTTATCTAGAGGCGAAAAACATGTTTTGGCCATTTTTACTATCTAATTTGGGGCTTTTGTTGGAATTTTAGCTGTTTGATTGTAGTATTTGAATTATCGTCAACTATTAAACAATATTTTTCTAGACTAATAGGAGTTTCCGTGTTCGAAAATCTAATTATCCCATACTATTATACAAACATTCATGTACAAACAATTGCTTCCTCATAGAGGAAGCTTTGTATCGATAAGAAACCGCTTCCAATTAATTAGCACATAGCTTCCTTAACAACATGATTCTGCAATTATTTTACTAAAAGAAAAATTAAATTAAATACTAGAATGATTTAAAATGTGGACAGACGCTATTTTCATGCTCCATGATGTGGAATTATTTCGAAACTAACATTATAATTTTTACCCGAACAGTAGAAAAAAGATTTGGAGCGCTAGTTCATGTAATCATTGGGAGGGTTTCTGAGATATGACTCATTCACGAAAAAAAAATTGTAGATTTTGATCTATAAAAAAAAGGCATGAAGCAACAAAAAAAATTTTAAAATTTCAAATGAAGCTGTTTTAATGGTTTTAATGCTTTATGAGATGTAACTATTAAAACAATCGATTTTTAATTGTTTTACCCTGAGAGTAGCAAGAAACCGCTTTTTAAACATAAAAAATTGTTATAACAACCTTAATAAGGTATGAAACTTGAATTTTTGTTTTTTAATTATCACAAGGAAATAAAAACAAACGTTTTAAGCCTTAAATAATCGAATCATTTCGAAATTTTTCTAAGATATGAGTGATTTTCCACAAAAATCTCAGTATTTCTTTAATAAAAACTAAACAAAATAAGTTATCGAAATTATTCAATATAGAAAATAGAGCTATTTAATAGCTCCATCAGTTATAACTATTTAGAAATTTAAATTTAATTTTTTTCCCCTAAATAAGTAAAAAACCTGTTTTTTGACCATATAAATCATTATAAAAACATTAATTAGGTAGAAAACTTTATTTTTTTTCCAAGCCGCCATAAAGATAGCAAAACCAAAATTTTAAGCCCAGAATTATTAAAATCTACCGTTGAGTTCCAGAGATAGGACTGATTACATACATACACAGACAGACATTTTCTAAAAATGGTATTTTTTAATTTCAGACACTATATAAAACATTTTTAACGTATTTCTACAAAAAAGATTTTTATACCGATACAAAGCTTTCTCAATAAGGAAGCAAAAATTCTAGAAATATGTGAGAAATATTTTATATAGTGTCTAAAATGAAAAAATATCATTTGTAGAAAAAGTCTGTCTGTGTGTGTGTGTGTAATCAGTCATAATTCAGGAACCCAACGGTAAATTTCAATGATTCTGGGCTTAAAATTTTTGTTTTCTCGTCCTTATGACAGATCAGAAAAAAATTTTAGATTTATAGCTTAATAAGGTTTTTATAACAATTTTTATGGTCAAAAAACAGGTTTTGCTTCTTCGTATAGGAAGCTTCGTAATGGACGAAAAATCACATGTCGAGATAACATGTTATAAGTACGTTTTGTAAACGTTAGAATCGATGTACATTATTCTCGCAAAAACGTCCGGCCGCACGCGCGCGCGCGCGCGTGTGTGTGTGTGTGTGTGTGTGAGTAATCAGTTCTATCTCAGGATTCTCTTGACCGATTTTGATCTTACAAGGCTTTTTTTTTGTTTTTGGATTTTCATCACCGCTGAAAAAAAGTTTAGATTTTGCTGTAAATTTTTTTTTTAAATTTAATTTTTTTGATTTTTCAAAATCGATTTTTTCAAAAAAGTGGATTTTTAAGCTATTTATCTTTATCTTAGCATGATTTACGATAGGAATTTAAAAAGATCATTCGATTTAACACAAAAAAACGTATTTAGTAAAGATAATAAACATTTTAATAGCTGAGTGTGTGTGGGTGTAAATAGGGAATGTGTATAGTCAGTCATATCTTAGGATTTCTTAGGCTGATTTTAATAATGCTGGGATTATTTGTTTTGGGAACAAAAAATTCATGAAACAAAAATCACGATACATTCACTCTTTTTTATATTTTAATTTTTTACTATTTTTTAAACTTGATTTCTTAGAAAATATAGATTTATGTACGGTATGTTACGTAGGATACGATGGCCTCGGGGTGCTAACGGAATAATAACACAAGGACTAAAGGTCAATTAGTTTATTAGTTAAAGAGGCGATTTTTTTTAGCCTCGCCACTAGTGCACCTTCTACTTCGTTGGTCTAATAGATGATAAGAATTAATTTATGAAAATAAAAAATTCAATGAAATTGATACATCCATGCTATACAGTATATTGTATATTTAAAATTAGAATTATCGAATCGAATGATTGTTTTAAATGAATTTTTTCGAAACATAACGGTATTTCAGAATTTTTTGTAATAGGAAATAGTTAAGATTATGAAATTTATATAAAAAAAACATTTATGGTTTGAATAAAAATGATGAGTAAGTATGTAAAAAATAAGTAGAACATGTGAATGAGGAAGCAATGTGCCAATCAATTAGCAGCGGTTTTATGTTGATTTTATCGATTTTTCGAAATCTATTTTTTCGGAAAAAATGATTTTTATGCTGGTTATTGTTATTAAATGTCATGTTGCGATAGGAATTCTTAAAGATCATAAAATTTTACCCAAAAAAACTTATTTAGTTAAAATTTAAAAAATTTGGTAGCTGGGTGTGCGTGGGTGTAAGTAGGGAATGGATATAATCAGTCATATCTTAGGATTTCTTTGGCCCATTTTGATTCAACAGGGTTTATTTTCTTTGTTTTTTGATTTCAATTGCCACTGAACAAAAAATTTGGATTATGCTGTACATTTAAAAAAATTTTTTTTTTTTTATTTTTTAAAATCGATTTTTTCGGAAAAGTGGATTTTTATGCTATTTATTGTTATTGTAGGATATTGTACGATAGAAATTTAAAAATATCATTAAATCTTACACAAAAAAAGTATTTAGTTAAAATTTGAAAAATTTCGTAGCTAGGTTATGCGTGAATGTAAACGGGCAATGTATATAATCAGTCACATTTCGGCATGTCTTAGGTCGATTTCAATAATGACGGATATTTCTAGTTTTGGGATACAAATTACTTTTTGTTTTTGTTTTTTGAATTTCTATCACAGCTGAAAAAAAATTTGGATTTTGCTCTATATTGCTTCCTAATATTTTTTTATTTTAATTTCATCGATTTTTCAAAATCTATTTTTTCGGAAAAAAAAATTTTTTGTTAGTTATTGTTATTTTATATTTTACGATAGGAATTCTGAAAGATCAATAAATTTTTCACAAAAAAACGTATTTAGTTTAAATAAAAAATTTAGTAGCTGGGTCTGCGTGAGTGTCAGTATGGAATGTATATAATCAGTCATATCTTATGATTTATTTGACCGATTTTGATCCAACAGGGCTTATAATTTTTGTTATAAAATTTCAACCACCGCTGAGAAGAAAAATTCTAATTATATCGATTGATTATTTTTTTATATCGTTTTTCGAAAATAAAATTTTCCCAAGAAGTAGTTTTTTGAGCTGATAATTGTCATCTTAGGATAGTTTACGTTAGACATTATGAAAGATCATTCAATTTTACACAAAAAAACGTTTTTAGTAATGATTTAAAAAATGTAGTGGGTGGGTGTGCACGTGTGTAAGTAGTGAATGTAGGGTGAACTACCCAATAGATGAACGGTTAAGGAAATTTTCGTATTGTATTGAAATATCTATGAACTGATAATATTTAAGAATAAAAGGATTTTT
>JAPYYV010011767.1:0-13114 GCA_030522625.1 Copidosoma aretas | reverse complement strand
TACTACTACTACTACTACTACTACTACTACTACTACTACTACTACTACTCCTACTTCGACAATCTTTATGGAGTGAACGTCGCGATCGATGTGCTGCTGATGTTTGCTTAGCATAACAAACATACGATAAGGAACAACATCGTCGTTTCGTTGAAAAGACGGAAACAGAAAAAAAAAAGGTTCCCACAATCTATTTTTGCAACAGAAGTTCCGAGTGTTGGGTGTACCAATGGCGAAAACAACTTTTACAATATTCGCTATTAAGAAAAGAGAAGCAAATGCTTTCTATATATCTCTTTTTTTGGTCCCGAATGTGTTTTTTTTTTTTTTTTTTTTTTTTTCAATGACAATGATACTACAGCTTGCGGCTGTGCACCTCTCGTGCAGTATATGCGTTTTGAGAACGCATTAAAGAAGTAGGATGGAGGGGAAATTTATTGCCGTGATACGCAAGATTTTGCGCAATACGAGCGCGTACTCGTTACATATATATATATATATATATATATATATATATATATTCGCGAGATGCCCTTCATGGTGTGGTATAATAACATATGTATACATGTATACCTTCTCTCAACTTGGTGTACTCTCTTTTGCGAGTACCAGTTCATACGTATATAGAGTGTCTTGTGGATAAAATAAGTGTTGCGCTGTTCCTGCGAGTGAATAATATTTTTATGGGCTCTGTCCAAGGTTTGATATGTTGTACCTTATATATACCAACTGACAAATGCACGCGGGATTTATTGTGTTGCGAGAGGCGTATTTTTTCACTTTTGATGTATGACATAATATATATACGATGATGATGGCAGTGATACACACTTACTATATTTATACTCTGTGAGATGCATACAACATGACTTACTTTTTATGCTCGTCGCAAGTCGTTCGCTCGATCCAACCCGTTCGTTTCCCAATGATTCAAGCGGATTCAAGCGGAGTGATGATTACACCAGTATTTAAGTATATGGTTTTATGATGAATCGAGGCAAATTTTGCAACGTGCAATTTGAGATTTCAACAAAACCGGAATTCTCGGTGTTGTGCCCGAGGTGATGGTTGTACCACAACATATTGAATACATCCGAGCACGTATAGAATTAATGTTGCTCTTGATTTACGACTTTCAAATGAAAAAGTATACTCAAATGTATCATGAACTCAATTGCAAGTGTAATTCCTTCACACTCCGCATTCGATCTTTAACACATGCATAGTTGCGTGCGTGGTTACACTCCCATGCATTTTTATTCACAAATCCCTCTGGTCAGTGTAAAAATGTTCCTACTCATACACCCCGAACAATCGTATATTATGCACACAGTAACCGCGATATTAAGACACGAGCACGGGCCAGTTGCAAACGAGATAAGGTCTTTCACATCACTGCGGGAGAGAGCGTGCGGCTGATAAATTTAATTAACGGCGGAAGTTCGTAAAACGTGGTGCGCGCGCGAAGGAAGGTCGGTTCCTCTCCTCTCTCTCTCATAAACCGGAAACGCGCGCGTCTGATGCAATCGCGCTGCTGCGCGTATATATAGGTGAAAGCGAATATTTTTTCCAACCGCAACAGCGTCATATACATGCATTTAGTATACTTATATATGTGTGCTGTACAGATATATATCAGAGGCACGCGTCCTCATTGAGGAAACACGGGAAAAGGAGTTGCCGTTGGATTTTGCGGGGGAGCGAGTCTGGCTTTTAATGGCTGTTTTCCCCGAGAGCCGGATCATAACTTTGCTCTCTCTTCATCCATGAGATTTAGCTACAACCTATAGGTCGATGCACATAATGTACGTACGATGGGAGGAGTGCACCTTTGCACGAGTCTTTAATTGAGCAAGGTGTACGTGTATGAATAAATGCATCCGATTTATCGATGAATTTATACACTATAGTAGTGGCATCACGTGCACTTTTGCACCACTTCATTATTTGAGAGCCGGAAATGAGAAAGTATGCGCCCATGATGTGTGATATACGTGCATGCAATATTCACCTCTTTCCGTGCACGACTCGTTGTCAAAAAAGAGGAAGTTTTACCCGGAGCCGCCTGCAGCATCGGTACCCGATCACCCCAACAATGGAGTTGTTTGTTTTTATATATAAGTACTCATACCACATGCATGTAACGTACGTGAAACAGCTCGCGGGGAAGGGCTTTGTAAACGGACTCGAAGGCTAAATCGTTCGATCGATCGTTTTCGTTTAGCAACTTTATTGTTACTTTCCTCCCCGGGGGCTGCATCATCGGAGCTGTAATCAATTTTGATCGGAAACGTTTTTGGGCTCAGTTCGAGATTTCCGATTTTTGAGCCTGTTGCTGATAAACAGCAAAAAATTCAAAATCGTCTCTTTACTTCAAAACTTTTTAAAGTCAATGAATAATTTTAAAGTTTTGAGATATTTTGGAGCTTTGACGACTTTGAAATTTTTACGAGTTCTCAGAAGTCGGAAAACAACTTCTAACTTTTCATCGAGACTTCCATACATGCCCCAACTATAATAGATTAATAGGGCGCCTTGTTTTTTTTTTTTCCTTTCTTTATAACCTCTTTCTTTTTAAAAAATCGGTACTACCGACGAGCGTAAAAAAATCACCTCTACAAAAGATTGCGATGATGGACCCCCGAGATTTGAATAAAGAATAAACAGACTCAAACTTGTCACTATTATTCAGGAGGGAAAGTGTAATGGAATAAAACTCCGCGTAATCATTACCTGCTTTTTCGATGTAATAATGTCGTGACTGTCGATGAGACTAGAAAAACATTAAGTTAGTGTCCATAAGAGATTCCGTCTCGCGTTCACTATCATAGCAGAAATTAACCCCTCATTTATTTAATGATATTATTGGTTTTTTATTCAAACTGTTAAAATCGTTGCACAAGTTTAGAGCTTTAAGAGCATTTCTTTTCATGCGCTTGATTGCTTTTCATCACAATCAAATGAAAATGTTTATCCATAAATTATAGCTGTTTTAGCAAAAGCTGTGTTATTATCGTCTATAAAAAAAATGTCTACTAATTTTTCCCAAGATTCCACTGTTCATTCCTTGATATAAAAATATCAAAAACCGTGGCATATAGATACTTCTCTTGATCAACGATTCGATCGTACCAGAAGATACCATCGCATAATAATAATTTGAATGGGTTATCGTGAAGTGAATGAGAAACGAATGACTGTCTTGAAAATATCATACACAATATTCATTTTTGTATGATTTGTGTACATATAAATTAATAAAGAAGCAACATCGAAATAGAGATTTTCAAAAGCTTCGAATATAGTATACTCAGCTCTTAGCTTCGACTTTAAAAAAAACTGAGCCAGCTGGGGTCATCGACTCCGCGGTCCCGACGCCGAAAGCTCTTCCCTCTGTGTACTCTCTCTTACTCAATATCCCGAAGCTTAAACGAGTTTTGGATAGCGCACAGACAGACGTCTTCGAGGTGCCGAATAATAGCCAAAGAGTTCAAACAACGGAGGTTACACCACATCAGAGGCGACGAGAGAGCGAGTATACGTTTACATATACATACATACATATATATATATATATATATATACGGCGATGATGAAGAAAAGAGAAATAATAAGAGGATGGGACGGGTATAGCACACAGTGGGGTATCTATACTTGTACGCGAGTTCGGCCGTGTCGCGGTCGTTCGATGACTCCGGCTCTCCGGCACGTAAATACACACAAAACATATATACACCTATGTTTTTATGAATATATACATACATGCGTGTACACACATCTATTTAAAGTTTTTTAACTCTCCTGCAACTCTCCGTGTGTGTGTGTGTGTGTGTGTGTGTGTTATACCCCCCCCCCCACACACACACACAAGTAAGTTTAAAAATAGTTTTCTTCCTACATACATGCAAAAGTTGTCGTCGTCGTCGTCGTCGTAGTAAAGCTCGGTCGTCGATCCCCTCGAGCTTGTATCTTTCTCTCGCCACCTGCTGATGCTGCCGACGTTATGCCACATCTTTCGCGAGTTCCGCGTCTTTTCCATATAGGTACTTACCTCTATATGTCTATCCGTGCAGGCGTGTGCGTATGCACATGTGTGAATATAATATACCTGTAGACATAATTCTTATGCACGCGTTCAAGATCTAGAGATATATTATTTGAATATCCCAAGATAAGACGGATAGAAAGAGAGAGAGAGAGAACGCACTTGAGTTACGTCGTCGCTGACACCGCGGAGACAACGGCGACGACACGTGGGCAGTAGCAGCCCCGTGGCAATGTTTTATGCAAAAGCTGTCGCTGTTTAAGTAACAGTGGCATGCATGTATGATATTACTTACACAGACCGAACGCAGACTGGTGTTATTATTTTTTGCGCGATTTTCGCGCGAGACAAGCTAAATACTCTCCGCTGATAGTACCAATATACCATGCCTCCTGCGGCTGTTCCTATTACCAACACCCGTACGGGGGCTGCAGCCTTTGTTCTCCCTGCTGCATTGGATCCTGTATGTCGTATGTATACCTATCGGTATGTTTGCACCATCATGTTGAAAAAGTTGTTGTCATTGTCAGCTAAAACTCGCGAGCGCTAACTATTTTTTTTTTTCATTTTTTTATTTTCCGAGTAATGTGCGGGCTGGAGAAAGAGTGCCGTCTGATACATAATATAGTGATGGTAAAATCATGAATGATTCGGGGAGATGGGAATTTTTTTAGTCCTCAAGGTGCCGTTGTTGCACGGACAAAAAACTTCTTCCATATTGTCGTACAGCAAGTAGTGTACAAGTGATGCTGTTTATTATTCATCGTGTCGATCGAACGTTGCGTCGCAGAAAAATAAAAATCAGCTCGGATTTTTCTTTCCCAACCCCCGTTCAACCCTTGTATTCTACCCCTTACTCGTCGGTCTTATACTCCCTGTTGGATCGCGTTTTCCTTCTTTTTTTTCTACCCATTTTCGTTCACCTTCTCTCGCACAAATTGTTTGTTCTTTCGTAATGAGTCATCATCACCTTTCTCTCTCTCTCATTTTTCCTCTCGTCTATCTCTTGTCTTTCGTTTCTTTCAAAGTGTATACTGTCAACATGTTCAAGGATACCCATGAGTCACTAGTGACTCATAATGTTTTTTACTCTTTTTTTTCCAAGTAATATATATATATGTATAATCACACTTTTTGCTCTCGTTATCATCGTTGTAATTGTCATTTTTTTATGTATTCAAACGGTGTCACAGTTTAGACCTCGAGAAAACATTTTTTTCTTGCAATATTACTATTCCCTATAATTTTTGTTGATGTATGCTGACTAACTTTTTTTATTTTATTTCAGGTGAATTGCCGATCTTGTCAGGAGACGCTGTATTTTACAAGTACCATCATCTATGTATGTATTTACAAATATTTTTGATTTCATTAAAAACACCTGTCTACGAATTTATTATATATATTATGTTGGACGATTCAATACTGTGAAACTGACGAAAACTAAAAAAACAGACAAATAAGTACCGTGTTCACAGAAAAAGACGTTGAAAGGCGCACAGTAGTATCCAACAACTCGCCAGCAACCCTACAATCCATTCCCATCCGATCCTTGTACATTCACGTGCTCGCACGTGTCCGTCCTCGTGACCTCTCCTTATCTTAATCGCGTTTTATTGCCTCATCTATTTATTCGTCTTTTTTCCGATCTCCATCTCTACTTCCTGTCTCTCTCGTTCTCTTCTCTATTCTACCTCTTTCAACGTTTTACCTGATACTATCTGTTATAGCATCTTTATAGTCGAAATAGGCTTTGCCGAATTCTTCCAACTTCATTATTTTCTGAACAATAAAATGTTCTTTGTTGAAAAGTGCAATCATCACAGCATTTATTTTATTATTATTCTTTTTTATTAATGTATTTATTTCCCGTACATGCTTCAGTTTTACAAAGTTTTTAAAGATATATAAATATGAATTATACGTACATCATCATTATTGTATCACATATACTTTTTCTATATTTTACTAACACCTTAAGTTTTTGGTTTATTTACTGATGCCCTTTGCTCACAAAATTACTATCTTTGATTTTTTTGCCCTCAACATTTTGCTTTCTTTTTTTTTTCTCGGACCTTTTTTCTCTTATCGTAAAATCTTCCGGCTCTTTGCTTTTTCCATTTTTCCCTTTCCAGATCTTCTTCAGCTCCTCTATTGTTTTTAGATTCTGCTTTTGATCCCTCTGCAGTTTTCTTTCTTATTTCCTCTCTCAGATTTTGATTTTTTTTTTCAAACTGTTTTTATTTTACCCTGCGTCAAAGCCAAAGTTTTTGAGCGTTTCTCCTGCACCACTCCTCGTGAATCGTTATCCCGTGCTGGATTTACAGGAGAATATAATCTGAACCTACGTTCTTTCTCCACTTCTCTCCTAATCCTTCTTTTTTTCTTTTAAAACTTGAGTTTCCGTCTTTACTTCCACTTTTCGTCTCCACCGACAACACTTTGTTTGAATCTTCAAAATCTTTTCGTAATCTCCTTTTTCTTTTGTTTTTCCTTGTAATTGCACGTTCACTATACATATACAGCTGCTGTACTCAAAATCCCATTCCAAATTTTAAGCAGAGTAGATTTTTATTGTCACCATCCGATCGCCGTCATTGAACATGATGAAAGTTGCTCATAAAATTACATCAGAATATACATCTACCCAATGATTTAAACATTTATCATTCAGGGATCCACGCCCAATGTAACGGCATGTAAATAATATAGGTACGTGGTTTGCATGTTGTTGTTATGCGTAAACAATAAAAAAAGGCCATCCGTTCAGTCGTCCGAAGCTTCGAATTGTCGTGCACATAAATTTTCAAGGGATACAGCTAAAAGCGCAGTTTACGACTTCATTACAACACACGCGAAGGAGCTATCAGGTCGAATAAATAAATCATAAAAAGAACTTTCAAACGATACATACGCACGCTTGCACACACTTTGTCCTCGGTGATTTGTTGGGTCGCTCCTCTCTTGAAATAAATTCCAGTCCTTCTGACTCCTTTAAAGCTCGCACTCGGCGACGCTTTCGTATAAATCTACTCTGGTACATACCTATAAATATATAGCTAGCCAATTGCGCATTGCTCTAAGCAAGAGCGAAACTTTTCTCTCGGCGAATCGTCATATATTACAATGCGATATGTAAAACGCGAGTGAGTAGTATACATAATACTCGTGCAGTGTATTATATCGCTCGCTGCATTAATATGAGTGCAATCAACAACTCGGCTCGTTTATCTTATGTGATTTAAAATTGAAGTCGCTTGGAAAACATGCATAGAATTTATGTTATTAGCGTGTAAACATCTTTCAAACAGTTATTTCTGCAACATCTGTGAATTAATGGTTGTAAGAAAATTTTCGTCACAATATTTTGTTTGGATTGACATGAAAATCTTAATAAAAGATGAATAAAAATTAATGATTCAGGAAAAAATAGTTTTCATACCATTAAGTTGAATTTTCGAAACGGTAATCCGTCTGCTGTAACAATCGCTCCAACAAACTCTCGTCCCCTTATGACTCTTCTGCTTTCGTCGTCATGTCTTTTTTGAGCTGGATACATTGTATACATCATGATCTATATACGCACACGATACTTGATTCTGTGCTTCAGAAAGAAAAAAAAACAGAAGTGAATCAACGGAGACACAAAGAGAGAAAAAGAAGAGATAAGTGGAAAGCGAGAAAATATGTCTGATCTCCTCCCTCTTATTCACTCGTTTGATTGAATCTCTGGGTATATTTGTGTGTCTGCAATAGGAATGCACTTACGAGTTAACTGTAAATACATTTTGTATGTATCCGAGGTGATGAGAGAGAAATGATGTGATACGTTTAAATTATTGATGCATTAATTTTCAAAAACGACAGTCATGACGATGACGATGAGTTTTAATTTTATTTACAGTGATTATGATTAATTTGTTTGATTGAGGATTATATTTTTTTTACACATTAAAGAATGCATATATTTTCACACCAGGTGCTAAAATTTATCTGGTAAAGTTTTGTATGAGGTTTCAATGTCAATTTACTGTTCGAGCAAAAATTGTGTTCCACGCCATATGCAGACCATCAGAGCATACGCCACAGGCGTAACACGTTGGAAAGGAAAAAAAAAAATAGTCTACACACTCCCTCTCCTCCAAAGGATGACATTGACCTCACATTCACATCGAGTATACGTACAGAGTACACTCATGACACGAGCGAGCGCTCACGCACACGCACAATCTCCAATTTTTTAGGCCGTCTGTCCGTCTGCTCTCTGTATATAACACATCGCATCATCCTATGTCAATGCATTGTGTTGTGTCGTCGTTTCTCTACACACAACAACATAAGTAGAGGACAGAGCTGGTCTGCAGACCAATGTATATAAATGAATCTACGAAACATCTTTTATCAAATATTCTTAAAATTGTGAAACTTTGAATTAACGTTACATATTTGTAGGTACCATTTTACAAAGCGTATATCTACTTAAAAATCACATCGAACAAATCATTTCAAGGAGAATCATATGATTTGTGCTGTTTTATTTTTAATTGTCTCAAATTTAAATTCAGAAAAAAGCATCCAGCAGGCAAATGATTAATTCTAATTTTGTATATCCGGTGATTCTAAAGTTTTTTTTAAATCCTATATGAGTAAAAACATTATTCATCCTCGGGTAAGAGCAATTATTTTGATCTTATATTTGGCGCTCTCTCAGCACACACATTTCTAAGGTATTTGTAACTGTTTTTTCAAAACTGTAAACGTACTTTTGAAAATAACTATTGAGCAATACTTAACATTTGAAAATACTAAGCCTCATATACCAAAACCAAGTATACATTACCAAGTTTTACCTTGTATGAAAAAACCCTAAATTAGTTGCGTTCACAAAAACATCTCCAAAATATTATTGTTTTTGAAATTTAGAATTACTTTTGCGATGATATAATTTGTTCATATTCAAGAGTACCCTTGTACAACGAAAAAAATTTTTGACAGATTCGCTCGTGTACGATTTGACAACGACGAGTCACTATATCGTACGGTAGAGCAAAGAGAACAGTTGTAGCAACTCCGGGGGTAGGGATAGGAGACCTTGAGCCGCGTCACGTGACCCCGAGGGTAGGGCGCCGAGGGCCTTGACCTTTCGCCGCTTAGTTCGTGTGCAGTTCTCTTTCTTCCAGCGTATTCCTCTTCTTTCTTCTTTGCTGCTGCTACTTCTCGTTTCCGTGTACTGTTCACGCTCGTATACGTATATTGTGTACTCGTAGGTGTAATGTGTAAATGTGTGCATAGTACTGCATACTACGAGTTGGTGCAGTTTATGGTGGTGTGGGAGCAGGGATATACAGTAATAGTAATACCGTGGTGGTAACTGGTAAGTGGATAGTGGACGTGGACGACCGATGCAACTGTGCGTTGCAGCAGTAATGCATATGGTACTTATATTATAGGTCCAGCTACGTCTTCGCCGTCTTCAGTACTTACTGTAAAATACATATTTGAAGACGCAGAATCCTGTAAATTTTTTTCTACCTTCTTTCTCAAACGATTTTTTTTTCTTCGGAGGAAGTTTTCGTTTTTTCTTTTTTGTTTCGAAGGTTTAATTTATATTTTTTTTATGATTGTCATTACTACTCATTATGAATGTCGTATATGTTTATCAGAAACGTTTTGAAACTATATCGATTTAAATTACGTTCGCACTTTAAACCATATTTAAAACCCATTATATTAAGTTGTACTGATCTATGTACTGAAATCAATTACTTGATTAAAATCGATCCATATTATACGTTTTTTGAGCTTTGCTTAATTTGAATAATAAGTCTTTTTTAAACCAGTGTATAATAATTCAACTAAAACGTGGCCTTAAAATTTATTCATCTTTTTTGTAATATAACAATCAGCCTTTTTCAATTAAACAATCGAAATAGAACAAACTTTTTAAAAAAAATCAGATAGCACCTTTTGTATCCTTGAGGCATATACATACAGCTACAATAAAATATGTTACACCTATTATATTGTATTGCTCATATTATAGGGAATAATTTTGTTTGTTTATTTGTAAAAATATACGTGTAGGATTATCATTTGTGCCGGAAATTCTTTTGACGGCATTTTTTCATTCATTTAATATGCCACTTAAAAGATGTAACTATTGATAATAACTGGCTGGCTTTCCCTCGTCTAGTTCTGTCAAAAATCTCCAATGAAATGCTTACTATCTGTGTGTATATCAAATATAAATTATTATAACATTAACGATATCAGAAATGTGATACTCTTATCCGTTGTACATAATTGGTTTTTTCAACTAATAACAGTTGATTTTCGAAGCAGTAGTGTCTTGCGAGGTGTCTTGTAAGCAGTAAACATATTTTTTAGTAGATATATTTATTTTTGGTAAAATAAGTTTTCACAATAGAAATCTAAATTCATCGGAATAACGTACGTGAGTACTGTTTATTTTTGAACTAATGATACAAGGTCTAATTGATTTACTGAAAAAAAGTTGTACAGTATGTGCTAGGATAGTTTTACAGTCACTTGATCTAATGATTGATATTTTGAAAAGGAAAAGGTAAGTTTTTCTTTTAAAATAAAAAATGGCTCATTTTCTCTGACAAAAATATACAATAAGAACATTATAATTTTAAAAATCATTGTTTTCATCATCAACAGAAAAGCAAGTTATTGAACGTATCGTCCTTGTCTATACAGTGAAGTAGTTTAACAGCCATTCTGCCATATCGTCGTCCGTTTACGTGCTTACTGCAGTATTGAGAACAATCTTACGACACATACTTATTATCATCCTGCTCCTTAACCATTGCTGCTTCGTGGGCTCACAAAGTTTCATTCACAGCGACGATCTTCCAAGAAATATGATATCCCAGTACAACCAACGCTGCCACGTGTGCTCGCGTACTTTCCCTTCAAGAAACAGCCATACAAAGCATTTCAACTTGCATCACATTCACCGTTGTACGATATGCTCAGTAAATTTCATCCAAAGCAGTGATCTCGCGAAGCACATGGACTTAGAGCACAGCCGTCGTTGCATTGTGTGTTCACAACTTTTCATCTTAAAGAACAGTACTACTAGCTATTTCGATTCACAGGACAATTACTGCTGCACCGCGTGCTTACAAACCATTACCTTGAGAGACAGTAGTACTAAGTATTTCAATTTAAAGGACAATCACTGCTGTACCGTGTGTTTACAAAAATTTACAAGTAGCAGTGATCTTTCAATGCACATGGACCAAAAACACAATCACCGCTGCATCATGTGTCCACAAACTTTCTTCCAAAAAATCGATCTTGAAACTCACGTTAGCAACCAGCATAGCTTCCCATGCGATGAGTGTCCGCAAATCTTGACCAGTTCCAACAGTTTCACGTATCACAAATACAACCACCATAATTATCGCTGCACTGTATGCTCCCAATCTTTTGGCACAAATAGCGATCTTGAAACTCACGTGAGCAACCAGCATACCTTCCCATGCGATGAGTGCCCGCAAATATTGACCAGTTCCAACAGTCTCGTGTATCACAAACTAAAACACCATCATTATCCCTGCACCATGTGTTCAGAAACGTTTTTCCAAAAAAGCGATCTTGAAAATCACGTAAGCAACCAGCATAGCTTCCCATGCGATGAGTGCCCGCAAATATTGACCAGTTCCAATAGTCTCGCGTATCACAAATTCAGTCACCATTATTATCGCTGCACTGTATGCTCCCAATCTTTTGGCACAATTAGCGAACGCATGAGGCACATGGGTTCTCGGCATTTATTCCACTGCGATATGTGTCAAGAAACTTTCAACGATCCCAGCAGCCTCATGAGGCACCGTTATGTTCTTCATGATCTCGAATGAAAGAGAATGAAATGATAATTGCCAAAAAATAGAAGTGCGATCGGCTTGTTTCTAGTTTATATATACGGTACTGAAAAGTGTAATGGTGATTAAAAATTCAAATTTTAAAAGGCTACGTTAAAAAGGCAATGATAGTTCATGACAAAAATATCGTATTTGCCCGATTGTTACGATTTTATAAATCCTGATCAAATATTTCAAGGCTTCCGATGGAATGTTTATCAAAAACAATGTGTGTATTTGCACCCGGAATTCATAATAGAAACTTATAAAGTGACAAATTCTATCAGTACATATAAGTTTATTCCTATTCATATATTATATTTTATAAGAAGAGTTAGTTCTTAATGGTGTACTTACAATCGTATAGTGTTTTATAAAGATACATTGATAGAAAAATTAAGTAATTAAAATACGTATTACTTTACGTAAAAAAACTTATTTTACATTGAATAATGGACCCACTTGCATTTAATAAATATTTATTAATGTACATTTACTAATATAACATTTTTTATTATTAAACACTAATGTAACTTATGCTCCACTTCATAAGCTAGGTATATCATGCTATATCATACGATTATAATATACGAATAGGAATAAACTTATAAGTATAAACTGGTAGAATTAGTCACTTTATAAGTTTATTATAATTTCCGGGTGCAAATACACACATTGTTTCTGATAAACATTCTATCGGAGACCTTGAAATATTTTATCAGAATGTATCGGTGCTGCTCAAACGGGTGTCTGCATAAGCACAAATGTGCTTCGTGACATGTAAATGCGATCATTCCGCATTGTCTGGAATAATGTTTTGTAAAAATCTTTGGTTTTTTATTGTTAAAGTAATGGTTGGAAATATGTATTTTGCAATGACAGTCCTGTATATGCATAAGCTCAACTACACTATTAATTCATCAAAAGTTTGACTGTATCGTGAATAAAATTGAAACTGTGTCTTGTAGTTTTTTTTTTCTAAATTTTTGACTGTCAAGTTTTATATATTTTTTTTTTTTGTTTTTATTGTGTATTTCCTACCCGTACACCAGTTACAACTGATTTTTACGGGCACCCTTCTACCACCTCTGTGTGGAGGGTGTTGATCCTAAACCCCAACTAATCCCCTCTATTCCCCACCTTTCCCAGCCAGTCCCGCATTTACCCAGAGCGCACC
>JAPYYV010011766.1:0-13015 GCA_030522625.1 Copidosoma aretas | reverse complement strand
TCTGGGCACCAGGTCCCTCGGAGACCGATGGTAACTTGATATTTGTGTTCAGCAACCCCAAAAGTCCCCGAGTAACTTATTACTTCACGAATTTGTATAAAAGTCCAGGAAATGACGTTGATACCGTCCACCCTGGATTATTTAATGTCCCTTTAAAATGCACCTCTAAAATGCATGTTTTTATTGCAAAAATGCAATTTTTCCCCAATTTCCGTTGGAGACAACATGCAGAGTACAT
Organism: Copidosoma aretas; assembly: GCA_030522625.1. Lineage (NCBI taxonomy): Eukaryota > Metazoa > Arthropoda > Insecta > Hymenoptera > Encyrtidae > Copidosoma > Copidosoma aretas. The sequence goes on along the minus strand of JAPYYV010011766.1, from coordinate 12,777 downwards.
GTCATCTCACTGAGTGTCAATTTTACCGTTCCGAACGTGCACCGTGCGTCACGCCGATAATCAACACTCTCTCATTATAATTTGTATAGAAAATCCTCTTTATGCAGCCATCCTGTGGTGCTGCTTGAGCATAAGCGTGTGTTATATGTATTCTTTCATCAAAGGTGTTAATTTTGCCGTTTCTCGCGTCTGATAACAACTTGAAGCAGTCCCTCGTTTGGTGTCTACCGTGTCTGTTACAGTACAAACATATTTTATTATTCCCTATGCGGTTATCCTCTGCCATCGTCTCGGTTGCCAAGGGGTATGTCAATTGTACAAACAAGCGGAACGCTTCCTGCAAGTCATGCGTGTGCCCTGTTTCTCGGATGAACTAAATTGCGGAGTCTGGGCTCGTTTTAAATTTTCTGTGCCGTTACTAAGGCCTCTCGTAACGATCTTAGGTTGGTGCTTAGTACTTTGCAATCGAGCGGAAGACATAGTCCAGTTATTAAATGTTTTATTGTCTCTTTTTCCATATTAAATTTATTTCTGTGCTTCCCCTCTCTTGTCAAGTCTGGGTTTGAGTCGTACGTCATTACTATTCTATTTTTTAATTCTTGGACCCTAAATGTATAGCTTTCCGCACTATTCTATTCGTACTGTCGAATAACTTTGAGGTTTTCTATGAGCGTGTCTACTTTCTCCCAACCTCCATATGTTTTTTCCAGCTTGTGTAAGAAGTCTTCTATTGTGTCGTATTGTGTTATGCATGTGGCGAATTGAGCTGCTGCTCGTCTCCGCAACTTATTAACTAGTGTACCCAGGAAAAACTTTTCGTATTCGGGGCCTATGCTATGACTCACTGTTCTCACCATTTGTGTAAAAAGAGGTAGTTTTATTGGATCTCCATTAAACTGAGGTATCATTCCTGATAAATGGCTGAGTGATGTAAGTACGTTCTGCTGTGGTCTTGCGGACAACCACGCATTCGGGGAGGGGGAGCGAGCTGTGTTGCATGCATTGTATTGCTGGATAAAATATTGCTCTCTCTCCTGGTTACTGCGTTCTCAGGATTGGGGGTGCAGTGGGGCTGTCAGTCTTAAGTGTCTATCGTTGAGCAGTATCCTTAAGTATTCGTCTTCGTATTAGTTCCCATTGTTTAGGTCCCTGTTGTATCCGTTTTGTGCTATTAATGCATCGTCGAATCTGACCTCTCTATGTGATGCAGTAGTTGGTATCTCCCGTAGCTTCTTTGTGCGGTTGCCCTGTTTATCAACAATTGCAGACTTCTCATGTTCTAACTAGATAGTGTACTTGTTATATCAGCCCATACTTTCTCCTCTTTTTCGAAAGATTGATCGTCTGACAGTATCCCTATCGGGTTTCTGTTATCAGGGTCAATGAGTTGTTTAAGTGTGTATGTTATACTGCCGTTATATTTATTTTCGAGAGCTGTGGGGCCTTTGTTTTTGGATTTCCATGGGAGAAGTCCCTGTACATTGTTTATAAATATCCCTGCCTTCTTATGTCATTCGTCCGTTGTCGTCCTGTTGTCTTGCCCTAATATGTCTTTCCCGTTAACTTCGTCTGTTATTCCCAGGTGCTTGCCCCCTGTTTTCTGCTTCGCTTATTTGATGCATTGCGATTTCGTCATCAGCCAAGAATTTTTTGGAGCCCTGTCCGTGGAAGTCAGCGCTTTGTCCCACGTTCGTCATTTCCTGTTTGTTGTAGGGTAAAGGTTCTCTATTGCTGGCTACTCTCTTTTATTACCTAGTCCTGTCTTCTTTTAGTATAGTGCCTAGATTTCTAGGCTGGATGTCACGATCCGTTATGATTTTAACGATCTTGATTTTCTTGTTTTTCTTGTGGTGGCTGCTTATGTATGCTATGCGTCACCTTACCGTTTTGCCCGCGTTTCCTTAACTTTCTCTTTGTTCCTCAAATAATATTCGGGGCTGTGAGCAGCGGAATTTTCCTGCTTTACTTATTTTTAATTTTTTATGCGTGGGCTTTATATCAAATAACTTCAAAATGGGGGTTTTTTCGCGTTTGTTGTCAATTAGGGACGCTGCATTAGTCTTTGTTTATTATATTTATTACTATTGGCGCAGCAGATTATCTCATCCTACAAGCCTATTGATAAATAATATATACGTATGTATTTATGCATTTTCATGCAGGATAAGTGTAAGGGTTTGTTTCGCAGCCTATTTTTTAAGTGCCCTTTCCTAATGTATTACCGGGTTTCATAGGGGAAAATTTAACAATATCTTTTAACTTACCAGGATGCTGCCGTCCAGATTACGAGTATGAGTATGCTGATCTGCATTATTTCTCTCGATCCTTGTCCCTGGCTTCGTTGTTCGGGGTCTTTTAGGATGTTCTTTCTTATTCCTTCGGTCTCGGAAGCTAGTGGTAAAGCTGCAACCCTGGTTGTCCTAAGGTTACCTCGCTGACTTATTTCCACCTGGTCCCTGGCCTGTTCCAACTTCTTTTTTTTACTATTACTGTCTTGTCACACTTAATCACTTTTTCAGTCATTCTATTTTTAATGGCTCTTCCTTTTTTCCGTTCACTTGCACTTACTTTTTGTTTTACAACGTTTCGCTACGTGCGCTTCCAGAGAATAAAAATTAAAAAAAATTCCTCGACTGATCTCACCTCTGACACTAAAATCACGGTTACATGGGATTACATTCGGTATGGCAATCGGGAAATAAGTTTACAGCGAGTGAGGTTAATAGTTCTTTATTTAATTAGAGACCGAGGGAAGGGCCAAGTGTGAGTCGCGAACCGAAGCGGATACGTCTCCTTCTCTCGAGTGTCGGGTCAAGTCTCCCGTTCTTCTCCTGACTCACTCTCCCCTTGCCCAACATGCACTCCCTCGTCCAAGAGGGCCCTTGGCTAGGGAAGGGCGGGCGGGCGGACGTATAGCTATATGCTATCGTACATCAGAACTCTTTGCTTATAATTTTTTCACTCCAAAGCAGCAAAAACCATTTTTGTAGCATCAATAATCGTTAAAACAACCTTGATAGGATATAAAACGTCAAATATTTTTGTGAACTTATATATGATATAAAAAAAAAAATATTTTAAGCCCTAGATCAACGAAATCACTCGGAGGGTTTCTGAGATATGACTGATTAAAGAAAAAAAATTGAAGATTTTTTTTTAATAAAAATAAACGACATGAGATAAAAAAAAATTTTTAAATTTCAAATGAAGCTATTTGATGCTCTATGTGATACAACTATTGATAAAATCAAATTTAAATTTTTTTCACCCTAGAAGTAGCCCAAAATCGCGTTTTAGACATAGGAAATCGACATAAACACCTTAATGAGGTATGAAACTTGAAGTTTTTTCGAATCTACATAAGGATATAAACACAAACATTTTCAACTTTCTATCATCAAAATTACTCAAAGGTTTTTTAAGATGTCTGATTTTACAAAATATTTGTAGTTTTTCTTTACAAACTATCTTTGTGCACGAAGTGCTAAATCATGGTAAAAAAATTAAGGAAGGTATTCCATCCGATGAAAATACTTGGGAATATTTACTATTTTCTCAAGCTCTTGTATAAACATTGAATGTACCCGGTATCCGACCGACAGATATAAACTTTTAATGTACAAAATTTTCGCGGGCAAAATGCTTCGAGGACAAAACTTACTGTTTTATTGCTTACCACGATTCCATTGTACCGAATTTCAAATATTATATATAGCGATTCCTGCTGCATTTTTTTTGCCAATAGTGTAGTTTTGTTGAAAATCCCTGCAGAATAAAAATTACTGTACTCGGACGGATTAGAACCGTCTTCTATACCTCTATATATTCCTGCAAGCTTCTTGTATTCGCGATCATAACAAAGCTCTATAACCTCTGTTGAGCTGTCATAATCAACCAGTTTGTTACAACAAAATGTATAAAAATTTAGGCACTTACACTAAAAATCAGCTGAAAAATTCCCGTGTTTGCAAACAAACCCTTAATTTCAGGTACTGCAATGTATTGATAATTCTTTAGAAAAATAGAAGTAAACAGTTCAATTGTTTCAATAGCGTACATCATGTATAATATGATACCGTCATTTGTATATAAGCCGCCCAGCGGACCTACAATGTTTTGAACATCCTGACTGGGTAATTTCCCAAAGTATTGGTTACAGCGTTGGATATGCTGTGAAACGAATATCATCATAAGATCGTTCTGAAAGATGTGTTAAAAAAGTGATTTGTTTTGGGAATATTACAGACCAACACAGCAGAGTTTTCTAGATATACTTTTTGATATTGAAACAATTTTGTTCAGAGTAAAAAAAAATTCTTTGTAAATTACAAAACTTGAACGAAAATCAAAGTACACCTTCGGATGCAATTCTTGAATCCGCTAAATTAGACACACCACCGACTGAATTGTTGTATATTGGTCAACAGACTACCATTGAGAATGGGACGGCCAGTTAGACTAACGTTTCAAACTACCGTTTCAAGTATACTAATTCAGCGACTTTTCAATTGTTACTAGCCACTGATCTTTTTCTTTTTGCTTTAATAAAAACAATAAAAATCTTTAGAATTTTATGAACATCAGAGGGATTTGTTATTTTGGATTGTAGATTTGGAAAATTTTACACATGTAAGCGTGCCTGCTACTCAAAAGAAGTTATAACCATATTTCTAAGTGTTAGAGATTTTTGTAAAAACTTACTTATAAACGATATTTTCGGTTTAAAAAAAAAAGCTTACAAATTATTTTAATTTTCCATAGCAATAAATGTTTTTGAAGAGTAAAAAAAAAGATATTTCTTTATTTTGAAGTGTGGCACCCACAATTTTGTATATATATATGACTTTTGTAATCGTTCTGGAGCACGTAACTCATACCAAAAATCGTTTAATTTGAGAGGTACAATCTTAATGTACATGCAAAGAAATTTTTTTGGCATAAACAACTCCTTAAACTCTTAGAAAAAAATATCAAATGTGTTCATGGAGAATTTGTGACAAAAAATATATATCTGTCAAAATCCTTAAAAAATTTACAGATCTTATTATTTTCAGCAATAGTTGAAATGGCCAAAGCTCTGAAGGGTAACAGGATAGAAAGCTTCCTTCGAGCTTAAATTGAAGCTTTAGTCAAATCCTCTGAATGATATGTTGATTTTTTTCGATGAGTGCGTTCGTGTTACAATTACAGTCTCTCAAAGATGGAGAAATAACAGGATTACGAGTTACGTAAGTTTAAATTAAGTTCATCAGTAAGTTTAATTATATACGCAAAAATAAAGCACCTTATAGAAAAATGTATAATAATGCTGTATGCTTAAAATAAGTCAAAGAATACGATAATGGTTTTTTTATTACAAAAATGGGAAATTATTATACTGTTAATAATTTGTTTATAATGGAAAAAGGTATTTTTAAACAGGAGTAACGCGGATTTTTTTCTAATATTGGAAGTGCATAGAAATAGGTGAAATAATTTTTATCAGCATAACGAGAAATTTTTTTTTTTTGATGATCAAAATGTTCAAAGATCGGTGGAATTACTCATATGTGGCGTACGGTATGTATAGCATACCAATAAGTACGCGCCCCATGACCTCAGATAGGGACGTATGACTAAGAAGAGAGAAGAGAAGCGGAACTCTTGAGTCGGGACAGAGAGTAGAGGAGGAGAAAATTCGGAACTCTTGAGACCGGCAGACGTGACTCCATGTTATCGCCCTTTTCTTGGCTCCTCCCTCGGTCTTGACTAATAATAAAAAAAAAGTTAATAGTCCTCACAGTCTACTTATTTCGCGTTTACCCAACCGATCGAAAACCCACGTAAAAGGAGAATTTTGTTGTCAAAAGCGAGATCGGTTAGATGCGCACAGAGCGTAGTACCGCGAGAAAAAAGTAAGTGCAAGGACATAAAAATTTATTTTTTTTAAACAATGGACCCAAGAAGAAAGATAGGTCAGAAAATTAAAAAAAAAAAAAGGATAATGCAAAGCCAATCAAGTGAGAGACTTCCAGGACAACACACCAATGATCAGACTCCAACGCCTGTCGTAAGAAAAAAAAGGGGAAGCTTAAAGAGATCGACATACAGATCTAGAATAGAAAAATAATGTGGTTCGGTGCAGCTCTATAAGCAATTGGGATAGCTTCTACCTGGTAAGTACATTGAGGTACAGAAATCTTTTATATACATACAGATAAATATTTCACGACCCCTGGGAAAGCTAAAGGAAAAGGCACTTTATTATAATTTCGTTCTCACATAAATAGTATATTAACACAAAACTTACTTTGATGATGAAACAAAAAGACGGGAAAACTAACATTCGCCCCGTTCGCCCGCATGGAAACGACCAACAGCAAAGACCTGGCTATTCACAAGCGAATTCGATCCAACATTATCTAATATATACATCCAGGACATTCAAAAAATCTTGCAGGCAACTAAGACGATACAAAAGGGAAATCGTAGCTCAAAAAAAAAACACAAAAACGAACTCGAACCAACCAAACCCAACAGATACGTCATACAAGCGGTTGAGTCAGCACAAAGAGCAGAATTCAACCCCCACAGAGAAAAAAAAGGGTAAAAAAATTAATACACTCTAAATAGTCAGCTTGGAATCATTGCAGGCAAACCCTAGTTCTTAGAAACAGAACGTCCAGGAAATAACACAAAGCGGTTACGACAACGTGACAAGCAGAAAGCCGTGAAACCTAATCCCGAACCTTTTACAGCTGTCGAAAACTTACAAAGCACGACGCACAGTGGTCAAAATCGGGTTTTTTTTTTCTTAAAATCGTAAATCTCTAGAACAGAGTGAGGTAGGACGATAAAACTTTTTGAAACCTGTAGGTTATTGAATCGGCAATACAGAAAAACTGTAGTCAACACTACCAAACCATTTTCTAATCTACAAAAAATGTTAGAATGACGTAAAAAAATAAAATTATCTACTAAAAATCGTAAACATCCGTAAAAAAAAATCTAGTATCATGAAACTTTCTTTACCTAGAAGCTTATATATTAGAGAGTTCTCAAGAATCTCAAGTAACATTCTCCAGTTATATCCTAACCTACAAAACTGTTAAAATCACGTAAAAAGTCATTATTTTTTGATCGAAAGTCATAAATCTCCCTAACAACTGAATATTGTAACATAAAGCTTACTGTCACTTGTAGATGTTATGTAAGAAAATGATTAAATAGTATTAGTAACAATGTTAAGTCGTTTCCTAACCTACAAAACTGTTGAAATCAAATGAAAAATCGTAATTTTTTAAGTTAAAATCGGGAATCTTCTGAACCAATGAATGCAGTACTACACAAATTATTGTAGCTTATAGCTCTCGTAATAAGTAAAGTAGAGAAAGTACAAATTATATTTTGTATCCATTACCTAACCTACAAATTTGTCGAACCCACGTTAAAAATAGTTATTTATTGAATGGAGATCGTAAATCTTGCCAACAAATGAATATTGTAACATAAAACTTACTGTTGCTTGTAGCTTTCGTATAAGAAAATATAGAAATACCATAAGAAACATATTTGTAGCGTTTCTAACCAGCAAAACTGTAAAATTTTCGTAAAAATGATTATTTTTTCCATTAAAATTGTGACTTTTCTGAACCAGTGAATAAAATACTATGAATCTTTATGTAGCTTGCAGCTAATGTATTTAGTTTTATAGAAAAAGCATAAAAAAGTTACGATTTTAATTGAAAATATTACGATTTTTCATTCGATTTTGACATCTCTGTAGGTCAGAAAATGACTTAATAATGTTATTTATACCATTCAATAATTTTCTTACATAACATCAACAAGTTACAGTAAGTTTTATGTTTCAATATTCCGTTGTTAGGGAGATTTACGACTTTCGTTCAAAAAATAATGATTTTTCACGTGATTTTAACGGTTTTGTAGTTTTGTATATAAGTACAAAATGTCACTCAAAATTCTACAGCACTCCCTGATACATAAGCTTCTAGCTAAAAAAATTTTGCATGATACTGGATTCTTTTTTTAAGGATATTTACTATTTTTAGTAGATGATTTTTTTTTTACGTCATTCTTACATTTTTGTAGGATAGGAAACGGCTTGTAATATTTACTATAGTTTTCCTGTATTGCCAATTCAATAACCTTCAATCTCCAAAAAAATTGTATCGTCCTAACTCACTCCGTTCTAGAGATTTCCGATTTTGAGAAAAAAAACCCAATTTCGACCACTGTGCGACTTAGAGAAAAAATAAAATAAAATAAAAGGGTACATGCAACCTAAATGAACGAGGCGTGGGGAACCAACCTTCCACAACACACCGACGGTACTAAAATACAGCAATTTTCGGCAGACAATACGAAGGACAAAATAATTAGAATAACATTAGTACACAACCCAGAATCATGGGAAAAATGGCAAAAATCTGATAAAAAACAAAAAATGTTTATGATGAAAATGATAAAAAAGTTAACCCCCAACAAAGCAAGAGAAAAAAAAACTCGCAATCAACCTGACCAGGACATTAACATCAAAGCGTGCATTTTACGACACACCCCGTCCCGAGCGAAACAATACCTAAAATATCTTACATGGCCGTCCAGCCGAAATATAACCAAACTATCGATAGCATGAAGGCAAGCACAGTACTTGCATATGTACGAGATCAATAGAACGCTTCATAACAACACGTCAAACCTGTACAGAGACAAATACGACAATATTTCAACGCAACCACTAGTAAATACGGAAAATCGAGGTACTTAAGGTAATGAACATGCTCAACAGATTTGAGATAAAAATAAAGAGCAGGACGAAAATAGCTCATATTGTAAGCACAAAAATCACAACACAAACGAGTGTCGCACGGTAGTAAGAGACGCAGAGAAAGGAAAAATAAATCGTAACGGAATCCGAGAACACTACCGGTACAATCAGAATTACCAGAGAGAAGGAAGTTTTAACAATGCGCGTAATAATAACAATAGAAGCTATAATACATACCCGCAAAACTGAAACTACCCTGAAGACAGCTACAAAAAAAAAATTATAGCACCGGCTACGGTTATAATAGAAAAAAGCGAAATGGGCGAAGCAACAAACAGCAGGATAATTGATACAACAATAACAGGTATAATTACAATAATGATAATGGAAATTACGGTGATAGGACCCCAGTTATAAAAACAGAGGGCTACCATATAACATACCTGTTTCACTTAACGCTAAAACGCATGACGTACACACGAAGACTTCAAACTCCCAAGACGTTCGTTGCAGTCCTCAGGCGTCCAGCGTGACTCAGCAGTAAGCAAAGAGATAAATAGTACGACAGCGAAAAAAGCAGAACTGAGGTTCAGTCAACGGTAGTCACCCGAAAAACTATAGAGTAAGCCACACCTTACGAATAAAGTAGACGCGAGCGAAAAAGAACAACATCAAATAATACGGCCAGTGCATAATACGTTTAGTATACGAAATGAATCGCTGGTGCAACTTAATAAAATGCAGCCAACTGCGGACGCAAAAAATAATGATGATTATAAGCTTGCTGAATTTTACTATCAACCCAAAGCCTCGGGTTAAAAAATGACACAACTTACAAAAGCGTTGAAAAATCACTTGATGAAGTAGAAATAAATATATCAAATACAGGACACACACTACCTTTAGCATGCCTAGAAAGCCCACGATTAATAAACGGAAGCGCGACATTTTACGCAGATATGGGTGCCGAAATATCCATTATAAAAACGAGTAGCCTTAATATAGACTCATATAATAATTTTAACGAGCGTGTGCTCATAACCAACGTGACACACGGAGCACGGTGTACGTCAGGAACAGTAGAGGTATGGGATGATATGCACTTTACATGTTGTCCCCGACAACTCCCAGATACAAGTAGAAAAACTGATCGGATGGAATCTATTGAAAAAATCTGATGGCCACATATGCGCCGAGGAGAATATTATAATATTGAACGGCACCTAGATACCTTTAAAGGAACCAGAAACCTTCGAAAATCTCGCAAAGTCGAGAGATATAATTTTTGTGCGCGTAAAAGAAGACTGTAAAAATAAACAAACAGGATGGGAACCTCGGCGAGAATCAGAGGAAGGCATTTTACTCGGCAACTTTGTAACAAACAATGATAACGGTGGGGACGACGAAAAAGGCCAACAGGAAGCAATGATAAGAATTTTTAGGGCAAGAAATACTAATGAAAAACAAAGTAAAATTAAAAAGTGATTAAAAACAAAAACGAATTTGTTGTAACCAATAAAGAAGAAAGAATTAAGAAGATGATAAAATCAGCAGACACATCAGGTTGCAACGAAGAAGAACTACAACATGTGCGCGAGCTAATGGAATTTAACCCTTGGGTACTCGGCCTCGACGGAAAGCCTTTAAGAACATCTTGCGTCTTAAAACCTTAAAACACAAGATACCTACAACGACAGACCAACTGTAGCAAAAAGAGTCAGGTACCTCATTGCTCTAAGGGAACAGATGAATAAGAAGTTGAAAAAATTAGCAAGCCAGGGCACAATCAAATCCTCCACGACGCCGTATAGTTCCAACACATGGATGGTACTCAAGCAGACGAGCCAAAACAGGGATGAGATGAGGAATGCTGATGGACTTCAGACTACTTAACGAAATAACGGTCAGTTCGTGCACCTGCTAACATTTCAAAGCGATATTCTAAACCATCTCGCATTTGCCCGCTATATCATTGTAGTGGACCTAAAAATGGGAATTTTGCGAATTTTTTAGGTTAATTTAGCCATCGATTTGCCGTAAAAAAAACTATCCTTCTTGGATTATTTTCTTCTATACCAATGTATTTTTGTTTTCTGATAACTATAATCTCATCCTTTTCACGAAATAATTGCAATATTTCATTGATAATCGGTTATGAACAACATTTTGTTATACATTTACAAAATTGACCTCATAAATCATCGCCTGGCACAAAGACTCGTATAGTTCAGGCTTGGACGAAGAACCGCACAGTTCGAGCCTTCGGACGAAGATCCGTACTATTTGCGATGCTTGGACGAAGCCCGTACAGTTCGCTAAGCTTGGACGAATATCCGTACAGTTCATGATACTCAGACGAAGAAGTTATTAGTTTGTAAAACGTAATTAAATTTTATTTAATATTCAGGCCTGAGCTTTTTCTTAATAGCCCGGGGATGTATTTAAAAAAAAAAAAAGGTTTAACAAACTACTGCGACTTGGAGTCGTACAGCTAGAGTGTTCAGCTAATTGTAAGGCCGTCACTCTTTGCACTAAGCGGCCCACCATTTCGCCATTATTCGACCTTTTAAACTAGTCGTCTGGCCATCAGCATACGTACTTATTGGCACACGACTTACTTATAGTAATATGGTGAAGGGGATCGAAAAATATAATTTTATTTTTGTACTCATAAATATAACTTACATTTATTATATCTTTTAACTGCAAAAGGGCAATGACGGTGCGAGACGAAATTTGTTTTGTGCTTGTCCCGGGTGTCCGGGTATATAAGGTCTGCCACGAGAGCAGATACGACCGGTTTCCCAGGTCTTCGTCTAAGCTCAGCGAACTGTACGGGTCTACGTCCAAGCTCAGTGAACTATACGGGGCTTCGTCGAAGCTCAGCAAACTGTACAGGGCTTCGTCCAAGCTTAGCAAACTGTACGGGGCTTCGTCCAAGCCGAGCGAACTGTACGGAGCTTTGTCCAAGCTTAGCGAACTGTACGGATCTTCGTCCAAGCATTCCAAACAGTACGGGTCTTCGTCCAACACCGTGAACTATACTAGTCTTCGTGCCAGGCGACGAAATATGCTATGTAAATTCAAGATATAGATTTAAAATACTTAATTTCAACTATATTTACATGAGTCACTACACTAATGATCATAAGTAGATTATAATAAATGGGTCTGAAATTAAAAGGTTATATAAAAACTTTAGAGTCAAGGAGAATCGACGTATCTGTTTGCAAAGCAGCCAGCTGGCCCGTCTGCTGTCTGATAGCGCGCGCCCCGCATCAAAGTATCGGAAACAAATTAGTGTTACTTTTAAAATAGCGGATTTAAAGATGTAAGACTTTTTAAAAAATTTCTTTGGATAATAAGCTTTATTGCTGTTACGTTAAAACATTGCGATTCGAATAGTCATAACTGTTCAGTTTAGAATGAATACTTGCTTCAGTGCACAAAAATTTTTTGCATGATTTTTCTTAGTGCCGCATTTTACTTATATTTTATTGCGATGATAACTGCTTTATTTTAATTCGCTTGTTATATCGCTATTGATATGCTTACTAGCTTTCTTTGTTTACTTCCATAGCTATACGAACATACACGCAGAATAAAAAAAAATCTCTCGCCCATGCTAAACTATTTACCTTTTCTTCGCTAGCTATGTCACTTTCTAAAATTCTTTTTGCTTTGACATTATATTCTTTGCTTTTCAATTGCTCTGCTTGGTGTTCTGCGCAACGCCGTTAGTTCACTCACGGCAGCTGACGAGGAAGCTCCTCTCAGCTTGCTTTTGCACACTTTTTCTGCTTTGAAAATATATTTATATATATATATATATGCTAGTGGGGCTTCGCCCCCCTGCGCGCTTCGCGCGCCAACCCCCCCTGAGGGCCATTAACCCAGAAAAAAATCAAAGTACCCTTTTAACCAAATATTTTCTAAGTCCCTGAGAGGGGGTGGTGAGGGGGGCGAGGGGGGCTGAGGGGGGTATTCAGAAAAGAAAACATTTTTTT